>JAXGGS010433264.1:30159-41045 GCA_035585475.1 Armandia brevis
CCCCTCCGCGAGCAGATCAAGCCCGATATCCCAGATTAACATGGAGTTCTGATCAATAATGATTTAATCACAGGCAGGAAATAAGCGAAGAATAAACAAATTAGGGGCAGCCGGAGGTGGCTGACGAGCGTCTCCGTCTTCACACAATGGTAAAGGTGGGCAGATGGCCCCTGGACACAGCTGGGAAGAGAACCTAAGTGTGACCAGCTCTAACCCCTGGCTAACTTAGCCACCCGAATCGAATTAGCATACATTTTGGCCGTCAAACTGCCCGGTTTTCTCTGAGAGAGAACCCGGAGATCAGAAGGTCCATCTTGGCAAGATGGTGTCAGCTGATGAAACTTCAAAGCCATTTGCCGATGTAAATTTCCAACAAACTGATCACTACACCAGATTAGAGCAAGTCATGCAGGGAAAAGTTTAGCGCGAGAGAGATCATCTATTTATGGTCGGTTTTTAGAATGTGACGCGGTGTCTGGCGGATCTCGTTTCTACATTAGAATAGTTGTGAAGGTTAGTTTTACGAGGACGTGACTCTAGGCGCTGATTAGTGTTTGCTTGTCCCTGAAAAAATCGTCCTATTTTCAGCTAGATTCCATACTCGTCTGCCTCCGATGTTCCACGGGACGGGACGTGAAAACTGTTAGGGCGCCATCAACAGAACCTGATATAGCTGAATTATACGCCGGTTCTGAAAACGAACATTGGTCTTTTGAATTATTTCATTGCTCCCACCAAGTGCATATAAAAGGTAGATTTCAACTCCTCCACCTTCAATGATAAGTGCTCGAATTCAAACCCCGAAGAAAGAACGTCACGGGAGCAATTTCGCTTTCTCAGAATAGAGAACCTTGAGACAAGAACATTGACGGGGGAATGTGATGCCTTTATCTGATATGAAAAGTGATCGCACATAGAATGCCTTTGTTCGATTCTTTGCCCTCCATCGGTCTTCTGCAGGCATTCCGACAGACACTCGAGGAGACCGGCGCAGGAAAACCTCAGACTTTAGATTCGAGAATAAAGACGCGTTCCCTCCTATTATTGTCGATGAAACTTTATGCGCACTCGGTCAGGTTAACTCATAAATTTACATGGCAACTACAACAAAGGCAAAGTTAACCCGATTTAATTCCCCATTTTACGTGATTCCTCGAGGGAGATGATCGCAAAGTTCCAATTGCTCACAAATATTTGCTCCGCAAAGCCGATCTCTTTCATTTGGCTCATGGAATTTGGTTTAATCATTCGTTGATGGAGCTCCTAAACACAATTACATGACACATTTATAGTTTGATTTGAAACTTTTTACCTGCAACATCACACACGATACACGTGAAAACATAGGCTTTCTGTTTCAAAATGCCATCGGCTCATTCGTGGGCGGCATTTAAAGTCCCAGCTATGCTATAACTTAAATATAATAAAAGGCCCATTTTATCGCTTAAACAATCTAGGTACACTCGACTCAAGATGAATGCCATTATCTTAATAAAAACTATCTCGCCAACTATGTGATTTTACGAGGAACAGAAAGGATTAGATCGGCTTTAATTAAAGTTACTGTAATGGATCACTTTCGGAGGATATGTCGTGACACCCATCGCCAAATCAATAGTTGCCTCCGGAGAAGATTTGAACTAGTGCAGAAAGGATAATTTACTGCGGACATTTCTGTGTTAATGGGTGATGAGAGAAATTCTGGATTTGATTAAAGTGTCGTCTCTAGTTTAGTAATTCTGGACTATTTATTATTGATACAGCGCCGGGTGGAATTTAAATACCCAGGCAACAGTTACAGATCGACCTTACTTTGCTTTTAAAACGTCCACTTATACGAACTATTCAATGTGGAAATGTATAGCCTATCTTTGGTTCATCTTCTAAATTCTGACGTACTTCCTCAAAATTGCTCCGTCGTTACGGTTTACTCACCAATTTTTTTAGATTACAAGATTTGGATGTTTCAGAAGTAGTATATGTTAATTGTCATTAACGTGTACGTAGAGAGTTTCAATTAAGTTTGGGTAATTCACTTCTAAATCAAATAATTAGCTAAAGGTGTCGTCTAGTGAATAAACAGACAACTTAGAATAAAAATAATTCAAAACAGCCATCGATTAATTATGCATCCTACTATTTTATTGTCTTGTAGTATAGTAGATGATAACAATAGGTAATTGGGTTTGTAATTTCTACAGTCAACAAATATGTCTGGTAAGTCATCATAAACTTACTGACAGATATTTCACCAAAGTTCAGGCTTTACTAACCGATTCCTTTACATATCGGGTGGTGAGTTCTGAACAGTCAATTTGCTAGATTATAGCACAATCGGTTGTAACATGCTGAATTGATTATAAAATATGACATTTTGAAAATGTGTATTCAGTCAATACACGTTTGCCTGCTAATTCATAGAAAATCGCTTCCTGTGTACATAAGGTTTGTCATAGAAATTCCAAGCCTTCATTGATGAAATGTAAGATCAATTTCCCGAGATTGGAAAATGACCTAAATTGCGGGCCAACTGATGAATAATTTAGGATCTATCATGAATGGTCTATAACCGCGATGCATCAAATCATTAACCAGGGGTGTCTATTAGGAAGTAGGACTAAAATAGAGTCCACTCGATTCATGTTAGAGGAAATTATCACACGAGACTCCCATCTTTGAAACAATGGTGAAATCTGCAACCATAAAGTATTGATTGTGTTGATAATGATAGGGCAATTACATTAATTAATCCGTCAATAACATCAGTCTCTTAACCAATTTAAAGTTGTATGTTATTCTAGAATAAATACAATATGTCGTTGTTCTTTGGTAGCGGCTATGACCTAATTCAATTTTGAAAGGCTGAAAGTCTTTTGAGTACATCATATCCATATTTAGAGATTACACATCATTTGTTTCAGTAGGTTACACAACATTTCCAGGTATAACTGATTGCTCTAAGTACATTATTTACTAGGTATACGCTAGCGAATAGAACACTGATATGTTAGCTGTTTGTATTCACAATATAAAAGTCAGAGACAGCTCCCCCGGTATCAACTATCTATTTATAATAATCAATCTTTAACATGTCACTAATGTCATAATAATTACCACGTTCATATGTCTACCATGTTAATTTTAGTTGATAGCTATCTAACTAAAGAGAGCAACAAGGCTTCATATCAAAAGCAGCAGCAAATTACTTAAGTTAACGATTGAAATTATGAGTATTTCAAGGCCCACTCTTGTTTTAGCCACAAACTTGTTCATACAAATAATGCAAATCCATGTTCCAAGATTGGTAGTTACAATATATTGGTATACGATTCATTCGTCTGACTTTATATGGAGTTTAGTGACATTATTAGGTTCTGCTGTCTCAAAATAACACAACTTAGAAGAAAGGGAGAGCTACTCTGGCCTAGTGCTATATCACATAGTTTCTTATAAAATCTAACAAATACAAAATATCACAAGAACTTCGAACTTAATATTCAGATACAAGTATTTCGTCAGCAAAATGGGTCATTCAAGCATTTTTGAAATTATGTCAATAGTCGATAGCAATTTATTTAATAACAACAATAAAAGCATCAGTTGTTTATCAATTACAGGAAAAGCATCTCCTAAGAAATAGCAAACTCATTTCATGATGACCATTGTAGTTCCACTATTACGTTGTGATCAGCTAACAAAACATTCAGTTGCAGTACATTTACACACCGTGTACATTTGTAAGTTACAAGCTTCCCATTTATATCAAGTATTTCCAGACGACTTTCATCTACATAACATCTAGTGGGTGTGTGATAAATTGTTCTTGGAAGGGTGCGGAAAATGTGTGCGAAGGCTGGAATATTTTAATATGCGAGGCTAGTGAAAAGCTACTTCGTCCGAATCAATCATCGATTTAAACCTGAGCAACAGGCACCTACAGAAAAGGAGCACATTTCACTCTCCAATTCACTTGAAATTCCAGGCATACTATGATGCATTACATTAACTTCCACTCACACCGCTCGCTTCTATCACACTTTCAAACCGATGCTTTGCCTACAGCGTCTAACGCTTTCTATAGTACGTCGCTACATCTATTTTTCTTTTGCAGATTTTTTTGTTCAAACGGCTTGCCAAGGAGGTTGATAAATAACAATTGGTGATAACATTCTCGGATATAAGTCTGACACAGGGGAGGTAACATGCGAAGCCCTCTGTTGAAACCTACAAACAAGTGTGTCACGAGTTATAGGTGGTAAACATGTTCGATTATAAAGAAGTCCCCAAACGTATGTAGAGTTATACAGTATACTCGGTATGCAGTACAAATATAAGTGGTAATATTGGCGATTGGGTATGCGTGCGAATCACCAGCCCTATACTTGTTTCTGCCCATGCATATGTGAACAAACACAGCTCCCACATGATCTACAATAGTAGAACCCGATCTTGAGCTCAACGAATCTCAAGATCTCCCCGCTGCACATCATATTAATCATATTATGAATCTGTATGTCAAATGATGATACGCTAGCACAATAGAACAATAGAACGCTATATATCTATTTGAATATGAATCATGTACATCAAGAAAGCTATCATACGACTCACAATCAGGTACATATTTACTGTTGTAACAGGCATATCTGAATAAACAAAATGAAAGCGCGGTTGCTTGGTGGAACCTAGCTTTATAACCTTAATACTAAAATCGTAGCTTTGTTCCATGGAACATATTAGAAATCGTAAGTACAATCGTGTATAATGCCGACAACGCCTCGTAGATTCTCATTTGAAAATATCATTATACATAGGTATAACTTTATATGGGACTTATATGATATAACTATAATTGGGAAAATTCTAGGTTTGCTGGAAATGCAATAGAAATGGTAATGCAATTATAAGTCGTCTTTATCAAAAGGATTCAATATTCATCCTCTACCACATTAGTTTAAATTACTAATATATATATTTATATTCGTATATATATGTATATATATATATATTTATATCTATATAATACATTTACATTGCACGATTGACGGTTCTATTTTACAATTATTGTTATGCTACACATGTGTAGGAGACGTAGTATCATATTGCTTTGCTTTGTGCATATTAATATCTAATTTGAATCGGTACAAAAGGTATCAAAAGAAGCTGAAGTCGTATTTTACAGGGCAGGATCAAAACAACGTTAACCTAAAGTAATAATATCAATGGACAAAAACCACAAATAGTGCTCTATATATAAGTCTTTTACATTACCCATCATAGTTTCGTAAAATGTGAGGAACAGTTACAAGGATTTCTGACAATTTTTAACAAAGGCGATTAAATAGTTAGTGTAGAATTCAGATAAAACATTGAATCTCAAATCCTGAGACAAACAATGAATATAAATATTGACATATTTAGTTTTTTGAAATATTAAAAGAAAGCCATGAAGAGGATAAAACTGGCAAGCCAAACAGATCGTTGAAATTGCGCCGATGCTTTGATCCATAAAAAGCTAATATTGGCACTAAAGATATGTACTATTAGTGGCAATAAATTATGGTACACACCCATTAAGAACTTGTATGCTTCAGGCAAAGTACGCAGCAATGAGAGTACTGTCTATATACTTTTCATCTGCCCTGATATCTAGTAAATTTCCGTCCCTATAATAGAGACACCTACTTTGCATAGCTAATATAAAAACACTCCCTATTGTCTGGCGTATGGGAATAAGTAATCTGGCCTAATATTAACACGCACACGTATATACATCCAATTCTGTGCCTTATGTACCTGAAATGACTACTATAGCTAAGAACATAATCATTATTAAATGCATATATGATGAGTTATTTGACACTGAAGGCCATTCAAATGCTGCTACCATAATACTGTATGACAGCCGCACACTCCACCTATCCCCATCCCTACCCGATTTCCCTACTCTTTGCTTTCAATCACTGACTCACACATTCAAATTTCAGCCCCAGCTTTGCTTAATGAAGGAACCACCTGACCTGACTTCCTTCCTAAATTGAATGGCAGGCCCCATTTGTCTGTGTTTAGAAGTCCGCCATTGGCTTCCTTATTGTTAACGATTCGCTCCTCTCGTATCTCTGGAGACAAATTTATGGTTGCCATCGCTCAGGGGGGCCCATGAGTGCAAATCACTTGCTCTTTCTGACATTCTTATCTGGTGCTGGTCAGCTAATTGTCAGTAGTACCTTGCACCATTCCAGCACCACACATTGCATCTATCGACACAATGATATGTTGCACTGACTAACATTTCACCCCATATCTGAGCAAGCTCTTCAGGTGGTCCGGATTCCGGGCTCAGCTCTCAGACTATAAAATGGCCAATCATTGCTGAAATAGTCCCATCTACCATTGGTCTGCTCTGATTATATACGTCTCTCTAGAGACCAGTTTTTTCCTTCCAATCATACTTCAGCCTCTATTTTCTTTGTAAGTCCCGTGGTGAGTCGAGCGGGCCCCCGTATAAGGACCCGCGTTAGTATTTAAAGCCTGTACATTCGCCCTCTGTACTCGGACAGATTACTTCACAGGCGGAATTGGCCGACCACTTGAGAGGCACTTGTCCTGTCGCTCGTCTAGCCTGGAGTATTGGCTTGTTTTCGTTCTCTATTTGACACATGTCTCGCCAAGGGCACGCAAGGTGGAATCTTCTCCCAGCTCTACCGTTGCCAAAATTATCAATGCTTAACACATGAGTCTCGGTAGCTAACAATTATCGGCTACAATGAGCGCCTTTTTAGTCCGCTTTCCGGCGTTTTCAGGGTATCCGGACACCCCTCCCTCGCGTCTTTCTGCAAGCCTCGGCGAATCGCAATTTCCTTCGAGGCTATCTTTTTCGGCGCAGGACTGATGTCAGACCGGATCCGGCGATGCTGGTGCATGGCAATGATTCTTTTCTAAGTCTGATGAATACCCGCGTGCAGACCATCTCTCACACGGCGTCTCGGGCTGGGTGTGTCCGGGGAGGCAGGTGCTGCTCTCCCGGCCTTCATCTGGGGGTGAGACGTCAGGGGACAGGGTGGGCGCGCACACCCCTAACCACTGTGCTGGTGATTACTGATTGCTTAGCTAGTACAACTTGAAAGCCAACCTCGTCACTCTGGCCGAGTAGAAGTATGGAGGATGACAGGTCGGCTTTCGAATGGCCGGATTGTCTAAAACATATAACATACCGATGACAACATCGACTAGTTGCATATAGTGTGCAGTGACCTAGACACCCTGTTGTATGAATTTGTTGACGGTGACTGGGCGGGGTGAAGGGTGGATGTGGGGGGAGCAGTGGGTACAGCGGGATGACACCCGGGGAGACAGCAGGTGCGAGTGCCTCAGCTCAGAACTCATCGCCGCGTTGTGGCGACAGTCGTCACGCTGCAGGCGCTGTCGAATCGGGGTCAGCGGGCTCGCCAGGTGCGATGACTGTGATGAACTCGAAATATGTCTGAAAGGGAAATTGCAAACTAGTGTTAGAATGTTGCTGTATTATTAATGCATACAAGGACATGGAAATAATTAACTAGGTAACTAGGTTACTGGGTCGGAAGTACATGACCTAGTTATCAATATTAATTAACGTTCTAATGAGTCGTTCGTCAGGAGGAATACATAATTTGATGTTACATTTTCTTCCCTCTACGGGGTGACCTACCTGGGGATTGCTCGGTGATGGTTGTGTTTGGAACTGCTAACGCCATGATGACGGGAGAGAGAGCTCGACGAAGAGCTCGCGGAGCTGGCAGCCACCGAGCTGTCGGACATGAACGCCCTCTGTTGTTTAGGAGACGTCTGCGAGGGGTAGATGAGAAGGGGCTGCATCAGTTTGGTGGCCGTTGGCTGGGACCTGTGAGCTTGGTTGTCCGGGCGTCGTGAAGGTGAACCCGTCCGACTGCTGGTGAACAGCTGACGGGCGAGCGAGGACGCCTTGGGAAGCTTAGAGCCCGAGCCCCTCGAAGACGATCCTTCCCCGTGATGGAAGAACGGATGTCGTGGTTGGGGAGGAGTGAAAGGTTCATCCCCAGACTGCTTTAGTTTAAGGATTCGCGATCGGCACACTACACACTTGAGGGGTAAGCATCTTTGTGACACAGCAACTTGGATGGTTTTAACAAAGCACTTGCGACAGACCACCCTATGGCCGCATGGAAATGTCTGCATTGTGGCCTTGGCAGAGAGACACACCACACACTGTAATCAAATGATAAAACATCATATCAATAAATGTGCTATTGATGTAGGTACTTCTGAAGAACAAATGACGATGGCATTGAGATTACTTGAATCAGTCGATTAAAAAACAGACGCATCGAGTTAGTAATCCTGATCATGAGCAAAAATTACAAATATTGTCATACTAATGAGAAGATGAGCAGCACTACACAGTTTTAAGTGGAATGGGCAATTATATTCCCATGAACGATGTCAATTGGTAAATGCAAACTGGGAGCGGTCGTAGCATGAGACAATAATGTCACACAGGGGGATCTCGTCCATACACCACTGACCAGATAACTTCCAATGGAATAAAAATGCCCATTTCCCCGCTCGCAATGACTGCTGAAACCCGGAGATAAACCCTAATTTTGCTCACCACAGACGACCTCATTCTTCGGTTCACTCATCATTCATCACACTCACATGAGGCAATGAATTGTGGATCCGACTAATTAAAATGGGCATAGGATGAAGTTATGAGGCCCGTGAAAATCCCCGTGAATTTGACCAATGTAGATCACCTGACGATGGACGTCACATACAACGGGTCCCCTTAATTGATAGACTGACCACGGCGTGAGCCAGAGTCGAAACGTAGAATATCGGGAATATCCCTACCCAGCTCTTGTTTTAGGCAGGACTGCCTCGCCTGTGAGGTGAATTCAAATTGCACACCCAAAAGAGAAGCATTGGGAGACTGAATGTTGGAGATAGCACCAAATGCCCTCGAGAACAGAAAAAGAGTAGAGTCAAACGCCGAAAAAGATAATGCCCCATTGCATACTTCATTGCCGAATGCCTGTAGAGATACAAGAGACGTCAGCAAGACTTCAGAAATTTTATTTTTTTGCACCTTCAAAATGGTTTTAAGACCTGATTGAGGTTGGATTCTGGTTTGACTGAAATCCGGGATGCTCACTGATGATGGGGAGACATTTTGACAGAAACATTTGGTACAGGCGCACTGCCGGTATGTCAAGTAACTCTGTTATCCAACGATCACACCATATCGGTGTTCCTGAGACAACACAATTTGAAACATCGGAGAATGTTTTCAGGAAGTCAAGGTTGCCACCGTCACAGCTTGGCGTTTCGCCTAATGGTTTGTTATTTAGCACTCAGGCCTGGCAACCTCCAAACGAATCTAACGGAAAAAGTGGCGCAGTTGGTGCCTGCAGGAAACGCAGCCATTCTTAATAACACATTAAACATTGCTTGGACAGCAACCCGGGGGATGTACAGCGCATTCCAAGTTATCCATGTGCTTAAACAGCGCAGGTCATATTGCCTGTGTCTGGTGATGAAGAATCTATTGAGCACTACGCGACAACCACACCCATCACCAAGCAATTATGCCCCTGATAAATGAATCACGGTGGCGAATTCCTTGCCTAAAATTAAATTTAATCAATCCGATGACGCCAGCTAGAATTGCAGCCCAGAATCAATTGCATGTGACAATGCACTTTTGGCTGTGTTTCGGCTGCAACGTAAGTAAGTTTGTCTCGTCACTTAAGCTTCCCTGAATCAACTCACTACAAGCCCGGCCGGACGCTTAAAGGGTCAATAGAACTGCAGAGATTCTCCCTGACCACGAACTAACCATATTAGGGTCACGAGTGGTTTGGTTTGGCAGGAAGAAGTAGGCCACTCATGAGCCCCTCGACCATTCATTCGACAGGGGAACAGGCATAGAATTGGGAAAACATTATATCTACGTCGGTCTTATTGGATTCATGCGACTGAAGTTTCATAATGAAAGTGAACAAGCTTCACTTTGATATCCATTTAGAAATAAAAACAGCATGCGTCACAAATGTCCTTGACTTAAAATCAACGCTGGATATTGCTCTAATGTTTATTTTCTATGTGGCACAATTAAAGGGGGCTCATCTCTACTCGCTGAAATTACGTATCCGTAAAAGGTAAAATCCTTGCTATTGGATCACACTGAGCCCCTGGACTGGTACCAACCTTAACCTGGGCAGCCTGTGCGAAATAAAACAAATCAAGTGTAACTGTAGGATACAAAACGACGGGAGCTGTAAAACGGGTAAAACCGCCATGAAGCTTGTTCGGCAGCGCCGCAGCATCGCCTTGTCACAATCTGGTATTATTTGTAACATGGCCCCTGCCCCCTCCCATTTCTCTTTCCCTGCCTGAGCTGGTGCCAAACCCCTGGCTACTCACTGAACCCCTGGTGCCGAGGCCCTTCATCCTGGTCACAAGTCATCCAGCGTTTGACATTGCTAGGGCAATATCTGCTTTCTTTAGGCTCCCATAACTATGATTAGTGGGATGCGCTAAAATCTGCACCTGTCCTCGCTGAGCTCACCAAATGGCTGCTGACCGCGGCAGATGAAGTCGTTTAGCCGGATGGAGATTTTCATTTGGAATTCCCCAGAGCTTTTAGGAAAGGATTAGCTCCAAATTTATGACCTAGAAAAGATATATAATCCGAGGACCAAGGACAACCCATCATGGGAGCTGCAATTTATTGCCGACGTAAACGATTAGCCAATTTTAAATAATGGACGCCATGTTGGAAATCAAAATGCTGCTGAATCATTACGCTCATCAGTTCTATAAACAGCTCTCTGTGTGACGTAAACTACTTTTAGGGGCAAAAATTC
>JAXGGS010433264.1:42772-64690 GCA_035585475.1 Armandia brevis
ATATGAGTGATATGAATAATATGGTAGCGTCAACCGGGTTCTTTATATAGACTGAGAAAAGGGGTAAACCAGGTTTCTCACAGTAGTGCTGTGTGTTCTCTGAAGAGAAGCCATATTGCTGTACAGGGCAGGCATGATTGACCAAACATTGAGGCGCTTCCTATCAGTGAATCAGGTAGCTTGAAATCAGGTCAGCTAGACGATAGGCAGCTGGGAACCAGGTTATCAAAGAGACAGTCTCGTTATCCCTTCAGCCTGAATGAAGTGCTGAGGCCGGATAAACTTTGCTCTTTTATTTGGTCAAAGCAGATAACAAAATATAAGCCAAATGAAGAGCTCACAGCTATGTGCTTAGAACACGAAGTGCATTGATTGAATGTTGGCTACATACTTCTCGGCTCTATAGTCTCCAAGCCGAATTTGCCAGACTCCAATTTGAAAGTTTCTTTAAAGGGAATGATTGATGATGATGACCTACTTTCGTCCGAGCGGTAAATCTGCCGCTTTTCCTCGCGTTATCGATCTTATTGTTTAGAGCAGGGTAGGTGATGAATTTTAAAGGCAATGGCAAATCTAATGAAGTTAAATCGCCGTCTACAGATTCCGCTGATTTGATCTGTATTGCTCCTGAAGCCTTTTCAGTGGCCAAAAGATTGCCCTTGTGACCCACGTACCCATTTAGTTCCTCATTATCGGAATAAAGCTTCTCACGTGATTGGCTACTCTTTCCTTAACTTGATATAGCATTGATCAGCATAATAGCGAGCAATCCTTGCGTGGTAGTTGGGTAGGAAAGCACGATGAAGACCGAGTTTACTGGGCATTGGCTGCAATCCAAGCGTTCTGAAATCTAATCATCATTGTCAGTTACCTAAACCAATCAGCGGCTATTCTGATGTAACGGAGCCCTGTTAAAACCTCTGGATTAATGTCCAGTTGTTGCTTTTGCAATGATCAAAGCTGATCAGAATAGGACATTGGTGTTTACCGTCAGATATATGCGCGATATGTGAGTATAAATAATCATGGCTAAGGCATTCATTATAAACAATGGCCGGACACGATTGTATATAACACAGTTTCCATCTTAAGGCGCATCTTCGTATTAACCCCCCTATATCCAAAAAGGTCACGTGCTTTCATAAATTCAGGCGAAACAAGCCAATCAGAAAAAGACAAGATTGAAATAAGTTTGAGATGGGTTCTGATAAATGTGCTCTGGCGTCCCCCGTTTTGACGGCTCTCTTCGTGTACAATTGATGGTTTGTTTCACAAGAAGTCCCAGCGTAAGCCAGCATTATCTATGCACATTACAAAACCATCCATCATGGCCACAAAGCAACATGTCTACAGGGTGAAAATCGTTTGCCCTGCCCATGTTAAATTTAATTTTACGACCATTGCCAAAGTCCTATGACGTTTCTATTAAATGAAAACTTTCAGAATGGGACAATATATTTCATTCAATTCAATTCGTGGAAAAGATGTTTCATATCCCATCATTTCCTAATTAAAGTGAGCAAGTTGCCAACATGACATTTTCCATTCTTCTAATGTGAAACTGTCATCTTCCTAATGTCCTCCCTGACCCGCCTGCAAACACATAATCTGTCATACCAAAACCCCTGTCAAACCTGAAAACCGAAGACTGACAGTTTGACATATTACAACGGAATGTTTTATCTCCACATTAACCAAACTGAAATTGGTGGCTTCAGAGGGATATGACGATGCTCCGTGGTCCAGGCTCGACATGTACTACTCAACAAATAACCGATTTCATCCTCAGGAGGTCACTATTGAGGAATTGAAAATGTGGACACATCACTTCTTGCTGACGAATAGACCATGCCATGTCCCACTTACCATCGAATACAAATCAGAATCTGAAAGGATCAATCGGCAATCTGTCAATCACCACATACATGTATACTGTCTTGTGGCCTAAATTTTCCTCACATGAAATAAAGTGCAAGGACACTAATATAATTTCGCAAGTGGGATATTAGAAAACACAGCGTTCGGGCATCTGAATGGACTCCTCTACTGCATTGGAAATTCCTGCGAGATCTGTCCATAAGAGACGACATGATACACACCAAAGTGGACATCTGTGTATTGATAAGATCAATCAATATTCACCATGGACGCTGCTAAAACTGCCACCTAGTTTAACCACTACCGTAAACCATATTTGAATAAACCTAAAATATTCCTATTCACCTCAATATTGCCTTCTTTTCAAAAGTAGCTTTTCCGATCAATACTACTTTCTGGGGCATTAAGCAACGCTGCCAGAGAAAGAGAGGGCGATGCTTAAGAAGACAGAAGGCACCGACTGGCAACCTTGATGATCATACTCGGTCTCGGGGGCCTGGCTCGATACCCAGCCAAGAATTCCTGATAGCATTATCTCTGAATTAAAGCTTTAAAAGACAGCTAAGAAATGGATCTTAAAACCTGCATGAGCAGCTGTTCAGGAGCGCTGAAGCTAAGCTAAATGAAGCTGACTTTAAATTACAGTTATTTCTCGCACACAGCCACAAAAAGGCTGAATTTTGCCGGCGGCGTTGCGATTGAGACGAATCCTTACTGGTAGGCGAATCGAGGACTCTTAATATCTCGATGTCAAACTGAAACCTGTCAACTTTGTTAACAGGTTTCAAGGCTGATATACCCTGGAGGATTAGGAAATTTGTCATGCCAGATCAATAAGCCGATCAACGGCTAAACCGAGTTGGTCATGTTACTCAAGTTGTGAGTACTGTCATGATATAGGAATTAGGCAGAATTACTGACACATTTGCCTGTTCCCATAAATTCCACGTGGCGCGAGATGGCTGAATCCTCAAATTGGGCATAAACCAGCGTCACTTGTTTAACAAGTCACAGCGGTTGCTGATGTCACTCGTCTCACACTCAGATGGATGGTATATTGACAAAGAGGCGCTGCTTAGAACGCAGAGTAAATGGATGCCTATTTCCAGCGGCCGATGTAGCTGTGTGTCACAGGTTTTACACGATGATTCAACAACGGTGCAAATAACGAAACAAGGCTGAGAAACACGTTGGCCTTGAGGGTAATGTAGCATGAGATGGCTAATTGTGAGAAGATGCCGTCGCAAACAGATCTCTCTCTGGCAATCCATTTTATTTCCATTGTCATCAATCTTATTTCTTTAGGATGATAGATCAATTTTAGCTAAGATTATCGGGCGAGTATAGCATATATATTTTAGGCAAACACATCGCTGTACCAATTGTGTGACGATGAAGAGATTTTAACCAGGAACAAGTTTCATCTCGAAAAGAGTGGCAGGATGTGAATAGACTCGAAGAGTCAGTGAAAACCAAAACCAGACAAAATGTCATCCACGTCAAGGAAGAAATTAAATAAATGCACACTCCAACCGCACAAAAACAGCGCAACCGAGCGAGTGTTTTGTGGTGGATTTGGGAACGCGCTGATCAAATAAAAAGCCTCGCGATAAGCTGAAGAGGAATTTGATCCATCTGAAGTGTGTAGCGAGGACAATGATGGAGACGTTCTTTCCTCCTTAACTGGCGAAGACGCACGAACGACAATCAGGTTGTCTTCAATACTAGGGTCATTCACGAGGTGCATTCCCGCGCACTTCACGTCCGTGCAGATTTGTAATAATATTAAGAAACAGTCAAGACTTCATATCTCCGGCTCAGCGAACAGGGCGCTTCAAAAATCGATAGAAAGCCCCGGGATAAACAAGGTTTTTCTTACTGGCAAACCTCCTACCAAATAATGAAACAAATGGATTACACTGGGCAGACATTCATAAACTTAAAACTAAAGCAAAAGCAGCTCACATAGAGCACTGCGGTGCTTCATCATGGCTCAAGTCTGACTGCCTTGCCCACCAGCAAGGAATAGCGCTTGTTTGCAGGCATCACGAAATAGCAATGAGTGGAAACTGTTGTTCACATTCACTTGATTAAGCTTTGCCAGGGACCAACGCCGCTGTTTGGGATCCTCCTTACCGATACCGATATATATACCTCTGACCCCAGTCACATTTCTGTAAAACTAATCCAATACCAGCGGGCTTCTTTTCCCCCTCCCTCTAAAAGGATCCGGCTCAATGTCATGGGCATTGCTGTGTCTTCACAATATTGAGCGATGCCTAAATTTTTCACTTGAGGTCGATGATTGAAAGCGGCCCTTGAATATTGTGAAAGAACATCTTTCTTTCCCAAGGATGGATCCCCATCAGTTTTCCTCAGTCATAAACCTCGATCCAGGCCTGCAGTTACGTACAGGTTAATTAGACTTGATAAGACCATAAAACAGTTTATTTCAGTTGGGGTGACTAATGCATTTGTCCTTCCTGGCTCTAATGACACGGTCGCAAAGCCATGCTGAACACCTGACATACCGTGACATCACTAACCTTTTAGCGTGTCATGCTTGACAAGGAATTATCAGACAGATGGCAGCAGCGCGCCCCGTCTCAGTTGTCTAAGACGTAAAAATTATTCTAGGGGATTATCTCGGCTAAACTAATCATCCAATCGTAACAAAAACATCTCCCGTGACTGCAGTTTGATGGCGTGCCAGACTCCGGCGCTGAGATATCACACCGAACTGATCAGAGCATTACCCGCGTGATGGCCGACTGCTGCTCTACTTCCCAGCTGCCAAGCCGTGAACTCTGCAGACTAGTCCACCTCTAACTCGATTATTAGGCTACATATTCCATGTTCCTCGTCCTCGCACAGGGGTGGTGAAAGGCCGACAGCTTGACTGACTGGATATAAGTTTTAATAAAAGTTGAAGGTGGCGGGTGAACGCTTTGATCCGGGGCTTGAATCTATCCGCTTGAAGACGCTCGCGCACGCCTGATGAAGCGAATTCAGGACAAGTAAACAGGAATATGAAGTTTGTGGGTGAAGGCCGAGAGGGAATTGGTTAGAGACACGCCGAGTTACGTCAAGCCTGATCATCTGTTCTTTTCACCAGCGCGAGCAGCCAGTTTTGTCACTCGGTTTCTCAAATTGCTTTTAACCTGTTTAACGGGCACGAGGCGAATAAAAAAGCGCTCAAAAACGAGTGTAACTGGCGAGGTACTTCCATTTACTTCAAGAATATTGTAAAATAAGCCATATACTGAGGGGAATTAATGGCTGATGGATTCAAATACCGAGATTCTGGCAATGGCAATGACGATAGCATTTCCTAGCTTCATTTTATGATCGTCAATGGTATTGGATTTGGATTGGGAATGTCTTTTATGTCACTCAGCTGCGGGGTGAATGGCACTTGTCCGTGCGATAATGCCAGTGGTTCCTTTAATACCACGTGCCCTTCCCGCAAATTTCATATCGACTGAAACCGTAATTTTGTTTTAATTGTAACTGATTCAATGGGTAACCTTGGCGTGCTGGGCCGTATAAAGGATCTCTTGTGGGCTCGGGAAGAAAGTGATACTAATATTAGCTAAAGATGTCGGAGAGAATCTAACGAACAATTTCAAGGGAAAATAAATCTGAAGAGGTATCTATTGAAGCAGCTCCCCTGGCATCGATCTGGGCACTGAGACACACCGTTTTCTTTAAAAGGAATGCAAAACCCCTCGCCGCTTGCAAGAACCCGGCTATTTTTCTGCTCTCCAACCAACTGGGAATAATCGTCAGTGACGATGAGTAACGATCCTCCACTTTTGGGTTATATTTTGATACAAGCGAATACTTGAAAGGGATAAGAGAGAACCCCGTCCTTACTCCTGAGTGAAAAACTCGGGGACCTGTGTTTGGTATGCGAGCGATTCATATGTCTCGAAATTGTAGATTCCAGGCTCGTGTTCCAAACGTTGCAATTACTTCCCATTACTGGAATGGATGATGCCCCGCCATTTTATAATGTACGCTGCTGGCACAAACGACAAAGGTTAGACATGGCCGCGGCCAATTTACCGATCACAGAAGTTTTTATACCGGGGTTTCTGTATATTTGACACGTGAGTGCAAGACATACTGATGTTATTTCAAGCTACGTGTCAATCAGCGTGTACGAAAATCAATGCACATCTGTATCGGTCCGTTCACTACTAAATCATCATTTACCTGATGTGTTGGGGAGAATCCATTATCCGCGAGAAAAATCTGAGCAAAGTGATGGCCCGGTGATGAAATAAAGTCAAGGCAAACCTGGCCCATAAAAACCAGGTTCTGATCGAAAGCCGGCAACGGAAACAAAACAGCACGATTTATTTCTAAATCAGACATGAAAGAAGCCGCTGCTTTTAAGTAGAAGAGAAGCATTTTCAGCCTCCATCATTCTTTGACAGATTAAAGGATCGAGTAACATAAGGGAGGGGTGCTCTCCCACCGAAGGGAAATTATAACTGGCTGATTTGACTGCTGGTGTAGCAGAAGAAAAGTGATTTCATTACGCTGTCGAACGTTCATCAATATTTAATTCGTATTTGAAATCAGAGCCGGTTGAAACGAGTTAGAGAAGGCTAAGGTATCACATATTTAAAACTCTAACGTTGCCAATCCAGCTCAGGGGGACTGACTGACACTGCCTCCAGCATCAGCAGGTCCTGGTCTATAGAATCTGCGCAGTAGCGAGCTGTTTGGGAGGAAGGTCAGGCCACACAATATTGCAAGACTTTATCACAAGGAGGCACATCGGCGGATCAATAAGCCAAAGTGCTTCATGCTGGGTCTACTCCATCCAAATGTTCGTTTCGTCAAATCGACAATAAGAAGCAAAACAGACGGTACTTGGACTGCGAGAGTCACTCGTTAGGCCATTCTAGCCAATCAGTGGAAAAACTCGTAGAAACAGACACCATGAGCTCTGACGCTCACTTCCTGGAGGTGCTTTCTACCAGGGAAAAGGAAAGACGCCATACGTCATTTCGGGGATTCATAACCCCCGCGCTAAAAATAGGGCAATTCCAATGCTCGTGTCTGCGAGGAGGCACTGAAAAGGTGGTTCATCCGTACTCAATGGTTCGGCAAGAGAAAAGAACCCACACCAGAATAAAACAATCCTTATTCGAGGGGTCATCACAATAACCTAGCGTCCGAGGAAACAATATAATTTCAGTGAGATGCTTTCAAGCCGTTTTATTTCCATAGGAGAAAAGCATTGGTGCTGACAAGTTGCACAAGTGCCACATAAATTGGTGGTAAGGGGAGACGGAGAAGTCATTAGGCTGGTGTATTCAATTCTATCTTGACTTCCTGGAGAGTTTTGCCGAAGTGAAATCTGAAATCAAGGTCCTTTTTCGGAGAAATAAGCCCACCAGTCGAAAGCTTATGAGTTGAGATTGTTTCAAAGTTTTTGTGCTTATAAAAATAAGCGTCTTAATCCAAGGAAAATGTCAAACCTCCAAAGATCAAGACGGTGAGCTAATGGAATAGCGGGCAGGCCATTTCTTTAGCTATTTGTCAAGCTTCTCAAGGTAAGAGCGAAACGCTGGAATCCCCGCTGCCATGGAGAGACAAGACATGATAAATCTTCGGAATCGACGCATTAGAAAGGTACGGCGAATGGCTACAAGTTTGCCTGCCGCATGCACACGATGTAAATTCGGATTATGTGTTACTGGCAGTTTTACTGGGCACATTACCGAGAGGGACGGGGTGGAAAGTCGCAAACATGCCACATCACTATCACAAACAAATTGCCGAAAACACGGAAGTCGGTCGTGATATTGCATACGGCTACAGACCATTTGCCATAGTCAGCTAACTAAAATCTAATTACAGCATGTTAATTGGGAATATGACCCGAAAACAGAGGCACTTGCTGACTAGTTTCCATCTTGCCGGCGGCTGAACCCGCTTGGAAGTGATATAAATTTAAATTACCGACCGTGTAAGCGCCAGAGGGTGGGTCTTCGAGTCTCGAGAGGGTCTAAGATGGCAGAGCGCGGTGTCATGGCATGGGTAGCTACTGGAGACTAGCCATGGGATGGCGACATCCTACTCTTGCTAGTCAACCCTAGGCCACCTGACGACCATTGAATTGGACAAGCCGTGGTGAAGGAGGTAGAGACGAAATTGGACATGGCAAGTCATTAATCCGACATCTTGGAACCGTTCGCGATCAATCTTGGGACGATTGTTTTCAAATCACGGCCAGAAATTGGGTTATACACAGGGACTGTTCAGCAAGAGCAAAAGGTGAAAACATTGCAATCTGCTTTCTCAAAGTGGTTGGATATACTCCGTTCAGAATTAGCACTCGACTAATATACCGAGTACTAAAGAGGTTGTAAAATCTGATAAATTATACGCACCAGTGTGACCCTTGGTGGCATATCAATATGCTAGTCATCCGTAATAACTTAGTATGAGCATTTAAGCATATTGGGAATGATTAGCCTTGCCTGAATAACGAGCTTCATGATTCAGCTTACACGAACCCTCTTTGCCCTCAGAATCAAGTGGTCAACGACTTCTCAAGTGACCCGCGAGGCCCTCGCCCAACGCAAGTAGAAGACATTGGCTTAGGATTGGCTAAATGGGGTCTTGCTTCTGACCTGCATATCATCTCCCTGAATTGACACCGTCGCTATGGGCACGGGCGGAGCTCAGGGGAAAGAGGTCAGACGCCAGATCACACAAATCCGTGATTTAATCCCGCCACCGCTAAAACGTCGTTCCCAAGTCTGACTTTTATTATTGCTGCCGACTAAATGTCTTATGCCGGCTCATCTCCAAGGTTTCGTTCTCGGCCATAGCAATTTCGGCTAAGATGGCGATTATCTACAATGAGTAGGCACATAAAATCCTTGCCGACTGATCTGGCCAGAATTTATGGGGCTAGTTTTTTGTTGCCGGCAATGACTCTAAACCCCAGAGTCCTGCGCTGTATACAAGAACAATTTCCAGTACACAGTCACATGGACAATATCAGCTTTGTCACAACGCCCGGGAAAATTAATAACCAGCAGCCTCAGCTAGCGCTGGAGGTAAAGTTCTCTCGACGTGTGGGCAACTGATAGATATGCCAGGTCTAGATTTAATACATACAGGCAAGCTGATGACGGAAAGACTTCTTCATCACTGCCCACTTCCTGTATAAGGGCAGTTATAAGTAACCTAACTCAGGATTAGGGCCTAAAATCAATTGACCGCGTGGGTGACGAGAGGTGGCTGCCAAATAATACCCGCATCTATTACAGCTGTAATCCTTTCATGAGCTCAGCAAATAATCAACATAAATTTTTCCTCTTTTGTAATCATCAGAAGCGGCTGGCGAAATCCATGATTGTGCAACCAAATATGTCACATTTATATTCATTAAGCGGTGGCAAGTATACAGATTAGATTTACCCGTCCTATCACCCTGCCATCTCTTATCATGCCGCCAAATTACAGTCAGCAACTCTACTTCTTATATGTACCACTCGAGGACTGCTCAACTCTCAATGACACTCATTAGGCTTCACGCGGCGTCTGACATTTACACAAATATTCAAAACGCTTCTTTTTATCTTGGTAATAAGAGACAAAGGATCATGGATAGCACACGAGTGACTGAAAGCTCAGTTTTCTGGCACCAAACTGGTCGCCCGCCCCGGCACTACTGACAAAACTGCAGTCTTCAAATATGATTTGTTATCTAATCCTACGACACAAGCATAATGGAATCCTATCTAGGAGATGGTGTGAAATACTAAATCATGGGCGGAAATCAATAAAAATTCCCAGAGTAGACGCCAAAACAACATTGGCAGCACGTTGCTTAACTTGAAATTAATAAGAGCGGAGTGAGAATACATATGCACTTATCAATCTGGTAAATAAAGCTACTGGTTTTGTTTGTTTGACTACATCTCAATGGTTCAGCCTAGACAGATTGCTGCATTTGAGAGGAGACAGATATCTTGTTGAAGTCACAGAGATGCTCCAGGGCATAACAATTCTGGACAAAGTCTAGACAATGGTTTCCTTTGTGGTGCATGTTTCCATTTCGATTTTCTTTCCGGCACTTAGAAACGTCTTGAGAGAAATATGTTTGCCTTTCTTGGTGTCAAAACATGATTGCACTGAGCTTGATTTTCTCCATGGAAAAACTGTATAACTAGCAGTGTATGGTGTGCTTAATAATAGGAGAATAGAGCAGCTTCAGATCACATCATGAGTTTTAGGGAACTATTTCATGCCTTTTAATCTCCTTGATATACAAGTGAATGCATGATTACAGAGATAAGGGGTGAGTAGCTGGATTTATCATGACATTTGTCCTCTCAATTCCCATTGAATAGTAGCATGAAAGCAAGATAATGGGGGGTAAAATATCGGAGAAATGTATTGCATTTGGTGCCTAAGTTTCTCATGGGAGAACCTATGATGGTTGGGACAGACACTGGTAGTTTTTGAGCTGCTTGCTCCTTAGCTCACCACAGAGAGATTCATCAGAGAATAGTCCTCTAGGCAGAGAGGGGAGGACAGCTATCTACCCGGCCACAGCTCTCTGACTAGAACGAGGACATGGGGCATCGCCAACAATCTGACAGCTGGGACAGTTGATGTTAATGGAGAATTCTCAAATGTTCAAATCCTAGGGTTTAGTGAAACCAGGGCGGGCTGCTGAAGCAGCACATCAGCATATATAACAAACCATTGATCGTGATATCACAGGCGCCGCTGTCCTCTACTGAAAATCCAAGGACGAATGGAGAAACTAAATAGGTTAATGATTCAGTCCGAGTTAAACTCCGCGGCTTATAGCTAATGATATAGAAACACCGATACCATCATCTGAGAGATTTAGGAGAGTTTTAGTGGTGGTTCTTAACCGGTAATTTGCGGTTTGATACATGAGTTGTGCTGTCAGGTCGGCCATTCCCTGACTTCCTGACTGGTTTTAAGCAAACATTGGCAACTTAGTACAACCATGTCATACATGATTGCATGTGCTGAAACTGAGGTGACTGGAGTACGTGTGCTGCATCTCATGTCCCCTTAATACGAGCACAGTCCGTAACCATGAGAGTGATGTGGCTTTCTTACAAAATACCATGTGACGGCTAGCCTGGATTGTTGGATGCAGGCATGCATGCTGATAAGCCCCTAGAAAGCTGGCTACCAGCACCCGAGGAGGGGCCCTAAACAGAAGAGAGGGAACACACACGCTCCTCGACTGATTCCAACAATGCCGGGCCATCAGGAAGGATTCACCCGTTCAAATCTTGATTAAGCTATTTACAGGACGGATCTGCATTGACAGCCCCACAAAAGCAAACTTTTAGGGTATGGCTAAGTGCTCTGCTTTACTCAAATTATCAGCATGGGGCCATTAGTTACACAAACAGCAGACAGCTGTGCAGTTGGAGAACGGTATTCTATTTGATACATCACCGGCGAGGAAGTCTTTGACACCATCTTCTTTATTGGTGAGTATTGTCTAGCCCGGCCTTCCTTACCAGTAACACTGGACTCTCTACAAGGCGTATATACATTTTCCTCGAAACGTTGCAATAAAGTAAGATCTAAGATAGACACCGCTGACAAGCTCACTGGCATCTGCTTATAATCAATAACGCACATTCTTTCCTATCTATAAGACAGTGGAGCTTTGATAAAAACATAAAAAAGCAAATTTGGAAATTGCGTGTAGACCTTATTGGGAACAAAGCTAGATCTGCTTTCAGCTCAGGCTCAATATTATCGCCAGCAGGCTGCACTAAGAAAAGGGCATATGTATTCATTCAGACAAGATATTCCAGTCATGATACAAGGAGCTCTGACTGGGCAGGTTGAGGGCTAATGAATCATTTATCTTAATAAGACATATAAATACATGGAGCCAGTTTGTCAAGTTAAACCATACCCTGCTGCTCGCATGAATGTGCATATAAAGCAGGGAGGAATAACTCCTGCGCAGTACTCTTCCAGTTCTCCTAGCTGAGAGCCCTACCGGAGATCTTTAAGGGAAACACATTATTTGAGAAGACCAGGGACTGGTGTTGTCTGCATTCAAATAAGCAAATGCCGACAATTCTCCCTTTGGAAATTTCCTGCCGGCATCGACCAGCAGCCTAATTAGTAACCAACGCTCCATAAACAGATTTACAGGTAATTAGTCGGAGGGCTCGCACATTTTCCAACTGAATACGCTACCTTCAAGTTGATACTAACGCAAAAATGTTTCTCACATTTGTGTTTGATATAATCCGTCTGATAAATCGCTCGCATAAATGGAACATGACTTCTTGCATATGGTAGCTGCGTAAAGATGCGTCTGCTATTTCAGACGTGTTGTCTCTGTCGGTGGATTGAATCCTATCGGTAGCATAAAGGACCGCACTGCCGCAGCATGCAGGAAGGTGCTCGGTCTGCTTGACTAATGGTAACAATTACACAGGACTGGTTTGCCAGAAATGTGCGTATTACCCACGAAAACCTGGTTTATGGAATGACTGGAGATAACAAATCGTGGAGGAAAATAACAGACAGATTCTAAGTAAAACATAAATCAAAAGAGCTTTCTCGGTAGGTTAGGCAGAATGTGCTGTAAGCAGGGATTCTAAACTCCGAGAAGACAACCAGTCGCCGACTTGTCATGGCCAAATCTCGGGGTTTTACGATCTGATATTGTGGTTTACCAAGCCAGTCCACCTTGACCATAAACGTGCCACTTTCTGAGTCATTACTACCTAGAATTAAGGCATCAGCAGCGAACAAGCTGTGCAGAGTGATACAAACATCAGGCGTAACTAGATGTCAGGTGTAACGAGCAATAGCTGTAAGCGCCATTTTCTGCCAGACAGGCGGCCGCGATAGATCATAGATGCCGCTCCCAAATAGCCTGAAATGGCTGAGGTGGTGCACAAGGCACTGATCTATTCCACTTGTTTTTCATGTCAGGATTGAACACAATGGTTTTTTATTGGTAGCGCGGATAGCAACGGGTTTCAGCTAGATGAGGAACACCAATTGTCAGGGGACAATAGTCAATTTATCATCTCATGAATCCATTCAGTAATGGGACTTTTGACCAGCATACAAATCTAGGCGCAATCCCTGTAACAGCGCGGGATTATGAGTGACTGGTGACACCAGCGAGGAAATTCAAGTGTCAAGCAGATACCGCTCCTTACAAGAGCGATCGTTTCATTGTGCAGGAATGTATGATGCTATCCATTTCGATTCGAGTGCAGATATGTTCCCCGGTGTCCTTGGCTCGACTGTATCATATTGCAATTTGAAAGCTATCTTGGCTCGATCTCTGACTAGACGGCAGTGGAATAAGGCTGATTTCCCTCCCCCTTGATATATTAGGTTATTAATAGGTAGCAGAGACCACTTCTCGTGTTATACACATGACTTCACAAAACCGAATTTTGCCGTTTGCCGAGCTCGAACACTGATAATTTTGAACATTATTCCCCCGAAGCATTCATCTTTGACGCGGTCGTTCTAAATATGCATCGATAGGAAATACAGCATCCCCCTGCCCTATCCCTTTCATGTGCAAGCATGTAGAATTTCGATAAGACTTTGCTCCGGCACACCCAAATCAAGTTTTTTTGCTTCCACGACAAAAATCCATTTTTAACATTGCGATCTGCACTGAACACGATATCCATAGGAATGTCGTGCTCTTTATGGGTTGATAAAGGCGAGCATCCCTGAAATGCCACGACTCCGCTCTATGACTGCTCAGGCTTTGGTCTAGGGAGCATCAAATTAGACTTCTGTCGCTATGTTCGATAGGAACTTCAAGCCAACACACGAATTCCCGATAATTAGCTTACCGGGGCAGGCATTAACTGTTGGGTAAAGGAGAGCGAGGCTTCTCAGTAAAGACAGGATGATGGACTGTGAATCCGATCAAAGATAGACAGCCCTGCGACTTAACACTGATGATTAACGACATACATGATAGAGAATTGACAGGCAGGCAAAAAACAAAGTAGCAACGTATAAAAGGCCACCGTAAAGCTTGACGGTAATCAAAACAAGTAGAAGATGTCGCCTTTTGTGCATTCTAGATTATCTTTATGAGTATGTCAAGCATGGCTAAATATCGAAGGGCCCCTATATATGTAATTCCCGCCTGGCTCTCTGTTGACATGAAAGGCAGCTTTTACGGGATTCACTCTGCAGGTCATGGATTCTGCCATGATAAACTGTATTCCTTCCGGGACCTCATAAGAAAGCCCTCACACTAGACTGACCATCATCACAGACATTAATGTAATAAAATAGAATGTCCCAGACTGCAGCGACCGACTAATCATGAAAGCAATCAACAGCGCAAGAGTATGTGGAGAAATACGGCGCAACCTTTCAATGCAATCATGTAATTCTAATATTTCAAACGACTAGATCCCATTATCATCACAATAATCATCGGTAAGTGTACATCAAAGGGTCGGGTAATTCGCTGTTCGATGATCTGTCTCCATTGATTTTCACATAGCGCAGCTTAAGTCCATTGTACACGTCGAATATTGTGAAAATCACGTATCTTGCCAGCAGATTACTGTGATTTGCGTACCATTTGGGTCAGTGAACGCATACTAGCGTCTGAGTAAATAAGGATTTGCTTTTAAAATGGCCGAGCAATTTGTCAGTCGTTTCATGTTGGTTGCATTAGCGATTGTAATTTAAACCCGCCTTTTTGCGTTCTGTGTGTAATATAGTCATAAAATCAGATAGGATATCCCGTGGAGCAGTCGTGAAGTTATTAGGTATATAGAACATTGATTGATCGGATTGCGTTGAAACGTTTATGCCTGGTATATGCACGACTCAATTTCCAGCCCCTGTTTTCCTAATATTGAGCAAAACCCATGAGCTTACGTGACTTTTCTGCAGCCAAGCAGAACGAGCATACACATAAGAACAACTGTTGTCATCGCATTTCTCACAGAAAGCGTATTTAGTTAGTTAAATCATAAACATCATATTAGCAGGGAACGTCCAGTTTGAGTTTAATCGTGGTCACGCAAACGGAGATTATAGTCAAGTAAGTCTTAGTCTTTTTGTGCAATCCAGTTTAAACCATGGCCTGGATTTCCCCATTATAACATATAACCCGTCTTCTCAAGCTGGGAAGGAGGACACAAATTGTGATGAGAATTCTGGGAGTAAATACAAAATAAATCACTTGTATAATTACCGATTATTTCCTCATCAAGGGTGTGCCGGGCTTACTGGGGCTCAACCGCAGATGATCACCAAATTTCCTCGGAGAACACGACGGATAATGAGAGCAATCTTAAATTAATCACACAACTGTGCGATATGCTTTATTACAGGCGAGGTACATCATTTTTACCAGACAATGAAGATATATCAGTGCCGGTAATTTAGATGCTTGTGCCTGTCTCGTGGATAGAGGATACATCAATTGTCTGCCAAGACAAAATGGATTCAGTTCGATATATATAAAAATGATGCTCCGGATGCGATACTCATGACAGGATGCGAGGCACTGAATAAATGGCACGCTGAATTGTGCAAGCATCTGATGCATCAGCGGAATGTCATCTTTCTATAAAGCTCCACTGTCAGGCTCTTAAGGGAGCCGCGAGAGGGAGTGAAAGTATCCTTAGTTTAGTCATTTAATGCGGAGGACACCAGGTCACATCCAGTTCCCCTGGATGTTTGCCCATCTCCGGCAGGGTTCACATCTGGCCGAGCTTAATGATTATGCCTGTCATCTTGGAAAGTTTTCCGTGACAAATTTGTAACATGAGGATGGATTCTCAAGAGGAATTTGCTCGAGATGTCATATTAAGTGACCTAGTTATTCAGCCTGAGCTGCATAATAAAGATTTTATAATTATTTCCCATCATTGTTACCAATATACAAAATGTGTTCTCGCGAAATTCAAACAACAATTGAAAGGAGGTCAGGCCAGCGCCAATTCTTTAAGAAACCAAAACTGTAAAAAAACTCTCTTCCTAAGCCTGAACAGATTAAAAATTAAAACAAGGCAATTGCAAGAAAACGTTTAAAGCACACCTGAGAGGGTAGTTCCGGAAGGTTTTCTATTGTTGTGCTGATAGAACACGACACAGACACAATAAAGCAGAGCCATGCTGGGAGTTACACTGGCCATTTGAATGAAAAATAGACCAAGAGGACCACAGCCATATTTCAAAGGCCTGAGACAGGTTCTAAAACTTCTCGGTTAGAGATGTACATCAGGAAAGCTTTTAACGTTAGGATAGATTTGTAGCTGCAAATGGTTTCTCATGCAGCACTTCTGGCCCATACACAGCCCTGGGCCCGGGAGACCTTGGACTAAGCTGCCATCGGTTTTAGCTGTTATATTGCCATACCACAGAGGACATGATGAATTGATCAAGAGCTGATTCGACCCTATTCATTTGGTAATGCTAAGAAACGCTCTCGTCCATCGGCGGTTCTTCTCAAAGCGTGGCAAATTTCCATTGTTCATAACATAAGATGTCAAATTGGAGATGGAAGAAATCCCTTAGAAAATTGGGTCATATGCTGTAGGGGTTTCCAGTGGGCTAGAGTTGCAAATATGATTGGGCGGCTGGAACAAGATGTAAATCCCAAAATCAAAGGCGGCCATTGTCTGTGCTGGGACACGCAATTTCACTCTACCCGCTTTTATCAAGGTCGTAGGACCTTCTCCCAGGGGCACTGGATTTCAACTGCAGGTACAAATGCAGTACGCGGCCAACAATAAGTCACATAAAATGGGTTTGCCAGGCACCAAATTTAAATTAAGGTGTTCAAAGAGCTATTTCCAGACAGACTACAAAAGAAAAGGTCGTGACAAGAACGGCCTAGTCATGATGCTTCAGGGTGGGATAATTAATTCATCTAACCCAATCATAATATGAACATGAAAAGATTGATTGAATGGAGGCAATTTCTTATCACAGCTCATCGTGAATCGATATTTATTGGCAGCAGCAACTTACCAGCGAAACTGAAGGGAATAAAGTCTAAACAGTTCATAAGTCTGGCTAACAATTCATAACTTCATAATTCATTACAAAGTGTGAGGAGCGTTTGAGGCCATTCACTTGATGATTAGGCAATTTGCATTTATGAAGAGAAACCTCTGGGAAATAGATTGAAGCTTCGCAAATTCAGGAGTGGCTCGGTTGAGATCAAGCTTCGGTCGAAGATTAATAGCGTGTTTCTTAAACTGCACCTGTGCGCTGAGCTAAGACCCATTCTTTGCCCATTTGGTGCCAGTGAATCACCTCTCAATTTGTACTGCCGAAGGTTGAGGCTCATTTCCTCAGGGTTTCATTGCCAAAGGGGAAATAGTGGCCACGGGCTCTCTTAGATTTGCCGGAGCCTTCCGCGGCTGACTTCCCTAAAGAATTTAAGAATTACAAAGTTGATTTACTTGTTAAATGTAGCACCACGACTACCTGCGAATCCGATTAGGCAGGTGCTTGTGATAAAGCACAAAGTTGCCCTGCCTCTTCATTGTTGCTCTGGGACCACGTTAAATCAGGGGGCCCGTGTTTGACCTCCCTCTGTGTAAAGGCAGCAGACTCCAACCAGAGGCAATTGCAGATGATCGCCATTACTTTCGGCCCGACTGATAGTCACTTTTATATCAGTCAGTTGTGCTCGGGCTATATAACATCAGTCAGCGGTGTTGATGCTATTTAACTTATGGATCTCGGGGCATGAAAACATCAAAGCATCGGCATTAGATAAATTGTGCTGAAATGAGTGAATGCCCACAGCAACTGTTAACGCAGGAGTATGAAATAAAAGCGGGTGTTGAGCTAAGGCATCATACAGGCAGCGGCAATCACTGTCGCATCACAAACCAATCAGTACTCATGAAATATGCAAAGCTAATGCTTTAAATGGACGCAAGATTGACTATATACTGTTGTTAAAGAGCGCGGTGAATGGATGCGACATGGGCGGGGGTATGAGCGGCTGCGGCATCAAATGTTCTCCCCGTGGCATCTTTTTACAGGTAGCTGCCACCTAAGTGGTAAGAAAGTGTCCGAGCACTTAACAGACACGTCTAAAACAATGTTTGTCATCACATAATCATGTCCGCTTTTAGTGGCGGCTTGCAAGGCGGCTCGCCTGATGGCTGTAAGTTAGCAATTACTGGCGAGGAGCAAACCCTGGAACAAACAACTTAAGTGGGTAAGAAATCTTCCCGGAAACCAAGGCATGCTCGAGCAGACTAAAAGGTGTGAGGATTAGTCGCCGAGATTTGGAATTACGTCTGCGACGCTTGCGTTTCCCGTTCTACCCGCTGCGTGGTAACAGGTTAAACCGACTGATACATGAAACGAGGCTTAACTATGAGCAGGCAAGCAAAACCTATGAGAGATTTCCTAGCACGAACGAAACTCCGGGAAACAGGCCACACATATCGATTGGTCAAGCCTCATCCAGCATGCACGCGTACGAAATGTCATATTTGGTTTAATTTAATTTCACCCACTTATCTCTTATGATAAAGAAATGACACGCAAGAAAGACATGACAATATAAACGATTACACTCAGAATGGCCCCTCAAAAAGCGGTAGTTAGCGTGGATTAATAAGGATGGATTCTTCTCGTGACAAGGCCAAAATTAGTACAATGAGTGTAAATCAATTATTTATATCTGATGGCATTCTGTTACTAAGGTACGTGAATACAATAAAACGTAATGAACTTCTCACACAATTTGCTATTGGTTTGCCCTGCCAACGAACGAGGCATTTGGGGTCCGTACAAATAAAACCCCGTCTTACCACGCTTGCATACCGTGCATCTACTTATGATGATGACTGTGGAAGATCATCAAGGGCCGCCTAACGATGCAGGGATACACTTGTACCGTGACTTGCATGTCAATGATGGTGTGCGCTAGAATAGGTAAAGATGTGTGTGTTTTTGTGTACACTTAATACAACGAACCGAAGTAGATGCCGCCAAACCTGGTCGTTATTTTGCGATTAACGAGGATTTAAATTGGAGTGGTCGTTTGTTTGGACTATGAAAATTTTATTTATTTGCGTGGGGAGCCGGCACTGATTATCAGACTTAATATGGATATAAATGTGTTCCTCATTTAGGGTGTGCAGAGAGGAAGGTGGGTGGAATGAATAATAGAGCAGACTAAGGTAGATCTTGATTACTTATTTTGGATTTGTGCGGAGACGACAGCGATTATGCAAAGATGTGATTACACATGACGTTTATAATGGATTATGGAAAGCTGTGGGAATATGGTGCTGCAACCCGTGTACAATCAACTCTTGCAAAAACCCTGTCTCGGCGAATCATTGAGGACTCTCTTAGGGAACTTTATGAAGAAGCGGAAGATGTCCATCAGTTAGATATCTCTCAGCACTCAACGTCCTCTCCGCCACATGCAAAACAGAAGACAATCGACGAAGGAACATTTGCTGATGAAGTCAACACCGAGCGGCAAGTAAGGGAGCTAGTGTGGAGGGCCATAGAGGACACCCACTACGAATTGCATCTCGAACGTGTTGCCAAGCGCGTTAAAGCCGCAGCATTTTCGGTGACACCACGGCTCGCCACGCCGCCTCGGGGGAGACAGGTCACTTCTCCATCCTCTTTAGGCACTCATTACCAAAAATTGTCAGCAGGTGCGTCTAGGGAGAGGAGGCAGACAGGTAGAACGTGGGAGGGCGCACGCCAGGAAACCACCGCATGGGCTCACGCAGAAGCAGTAAAAGATTGCTCGCCGTGCACAAAGAGAAACAAGGAAGACGGCGCAGTCGATAAAGAAATCACCACGGCCATGTTCTCGACGTATCTGGACTCCGGCCAAGTCAATAAAGTTTTAAGCAAGGACAGGAGGCAGAGCCAGAAGACAGGTAGAAGATTCAGAGATCTTCTGGGAGAACTGAGGCTATGCTGGTTCAGACGTTTCCCCCTAAACAGCAACCCCCACGTTACAGACAAGACGATCCATGAAACAAGAAGGAAGCGCAAGTTGATACACGAATTTATGAAGAGGGAAGATAATTTATTTACAGGAAACACGTGGCTGAGCCCGTCTGATCAAACCGATTCGAAGGAACTCGGTCAATGACTGACAATTTGAGCATGAAGTAACGATCGCAAAGAGCACGGGTTTTGGTAAGAATCCAAAAGTAGTCGCTACCAAAATAAACATGCGCAAGCTAAACCTGGAGCCCTTCGAGCTTTGCTGTGTGGGCGTAGACGGAAATAATTCATAAGAAAGTTTTGCACACATGAATAAGGATGAAAAACGTACGAATCTGATATTTGTTAGGCTTGAATTGGTTGAAATTGATGCCCTTTATTTTCAACTATGACATGTCCCAGGGAAAGCAATGTATAATTCTTTTATGGTGGGACCAAACTGGATAATACCGTGTTCAGTGCCAGCAGCATGACCCACATAAGACACGGCAACAGAGCCTAACTTAATTTAGTAAATTGTTTCTACCCCATTATCTACCGGCAGATCCACCTCAAGCTATAAGCAATTTCATCTGCCATGTTCTGAATGCGTAAAGCCACACCAATAACTTGGCTACAGATCCGCCGCACTTAGTCTCCATCACTTACTCCAATAAAATACTCGATGTTTTAATGTAGAGTGGTCTTGCAGACTGGCAGAAAGTCAGTGTATTACAGTTTATGTGGTTAATGATCAGGCCCACCTATTCAAAGTAAACACTGTGTGGGATGATAATTATCAATTCACTGCTAAAGCTCGAAGTTGAGGCAGAAACAGGTTCCAAGATTGTGTGTCAGTCCATTTATGATAAAAAAAAATTGACTATCAGATATCAATTTCGACATAAGACCATTTACTATCGCCTTACATGCGGTTAATTCAAAGTAAAATACCATTCAAAATCATCGGAAATACAAACCGTTTGGATATATTGATCATTGTTAAGGGATATCCGCAAAGGATTGATTCAAACTGGGAATTGTTACGTAACAGATGTTGCTTTAATGGTTGTTGCAGAATGATGTATACATGTATATATCAAGAGAATAAACATGGCAAGCTTAATGCATATTTATCATCAGTTTTACTTACTTCTTCCTCCTCTGATATATTGCCATTGACATCTGCTGTTTTAACCGTGTCGCCTGGTGTTTCATGTTCGTCTAATTTGGCAAGTAGTTTGTCCTGAAAAATAAAAATGATACTCAATTAGTCTACCAGTCACACATTAAATCAATTTTGCAAATATGCGATTTCAAGGATGCCCCGGGAGGAAACTACACAACATGTCATGCTCGAGGCAAGATAATTTATGACGATGTGATCTGATGTGTACATGTTTGGAGTTAATTTACTTCCCTTTGACAAAATCCCGGTGTTCGCTTGATTTGATTTTGAAGGCAGAAGCAATAACATAGCAATTCAAACCTCAGTTTTTTTATCTTGAATACACAATTAAGTCGGAAGAATATCATAGACGCGGCTGTGATCGATAAGATTAAAAAGCCAGCCTGATGCATTGTAATATAATATCCAATTTTCATACTGCTGCGCAAATATGGATATGGCTCGCGTGTCTACGGGGAACTGTTATTGCATTACTGTTAATCCAGATATCCGCCCTGTTACGCGTGTCTGACTGCTTATTTGATATCTATGGAAACAATAGTGACAAATGTAAATGGGAAAGACAACATCAGATCTGTTTCTGGGTTTCATAAATCTATGTAGATAGGCAAGATTTGCTACAAATTATATTGTATTCATCAGATTGCCTACAATATGCGGTTGAATCGGCGCTTTTAGAGCCGAACTCGTTTGACAGCACCAACAGTGAGTAATTGGGTGTGATATTCTTATAGGGGCTCGGCTTTAATCCCTCGAGTAAAACTAAGAAAATTACTCCTAAAATGGAATGGTATTTCTTGATGATCTTGGGTGGAATGAAATAATCTTGGGAAAACGCATCAATCTTTCTATGCTTGATGTAG
>JAXGGS010433264.1:64790-79651 GCA_035585475.1 Armandia brevis
AGAGATAATTTCTAATTACATCCATGACTAAGTAACATCGTTCTATTTGGACTTCACATAACCATCTTTTGGGCAGCTATTACCGACAGGTCACTTGAGTGCTGTCATAAAATAGCCGTCTCTCTTCAGGTCAGCTAGTGGAAGTATGCGAGAGGAAACTAGCTGTTGTTAAAGGAAATAGCCTTGATGACATAGAGGGCCTTTGAGGCGAGAGCAACGGATATGATCAAAACAGCCGATGGGGGGAATCAACTAGAGAAACCCAACATTTTCCCAAGCCTAGAATATATCATTCATAAACATGTCAGGTTCGGTAGAAAGCCTATCTAAGAGATGAATGTGTCTTAATTAAACAGTGAAAGTTCTCGGGACAAATTCCCTTCTTTATGGCGGGGTGATTGCATAGTCTTGTTTAATTTGCAGGGGATGGAAGAAATGGGTCAAACCGGGGGTATAAAATCATCCTCTCCGAGTGAGCCCGACCAATAAAACTCAAGGAGGAATTTGCCCGGAATGCCAATCAGCAATTTGAATGATGACAGGCTTTGATTTTTTCACATCTTCTATGGAAATGGGTGCTGGAGCGGGTCTTGTCTGGGGTTGGTATTCCTCGATGGAATCTTTAACACCTTCTCACATACTCAGGGCCGCAACGGCGAGGCCTTTTCAGCAAAGCTCCGATAATACATCCCGAGCTTGGAAATTCAGGCTGGAAAACAAGCAAGGTTATACGCCATGAACGCCCAGGAATCCATTCTGCGCATTGGTTGTCCTGGAAATAATGAAAGTCACGTATCTATTTGAATGGTTAAACTCATTGTGCGTTATCTGTGTCTAAAAGAATAGAACGTCTATTTTAGAACATCCACATCGATGGAAGTGAAAAGATACAGACATGTTCAAATGATGAGCTTGTCAAAATTAGATAGTTTTTTAAGCGTATCTATTGTATCATCTTGGCAATTGGTCTAGAGGACCGTAACTCTTACTATTTGGCGTATAGGGGACAGGAATTGAGATCCAAAACCACCTCGCAGGCAAGAAATAACGCATGATTGAATGTAACTACAGATTAAAATATCTGTAGTCGATATCTGCATCTGATGCAAAACGCCTCCAACTAAACATTGATGCTTTCCACCCTCCAAATTCTATTTGTGGTGGGAATCTACGCAGTCTTTACGGAGAATTACACCCTCAGTCGTGTCTGGCAGGGAACTAGCGGCGAATAAAGCCTGCCCAGGTCTATATGTTTTATCAGAGGTCCAATTTACTATGTGCCACAGAGAATGAAGATCATCACTTCCACGTGTTTTTATCGGGGCTTGGCGGATATCTGCTATCTGTAGCCTGAACCGTAGAAACCGGCGATGTTTCGTTTTAGAAGATGCGGCTTTGAATCAATAAATTCCAGGATCAGGTCAAGCATGATTTCTCTTACAGATTTATCCCAATCAAAATGGCTGCAAGTGATAGGGCTTTTATTGGACTTTTTTGGGCGGTTTCCTTGTCGGAGCCCACCCGGTGCCTCCCATGAGACGACACGGACTAGAACACCCGCGGGATTGATTTTACTCCATTAAAACATGGCAGAGTGGTGTATCCAATTAAAGTACTGGGGAAAAATTGTGTACACATGAGCATCGATACCGGCGGCGGTGTGATGATGAGAGCTGAAGTATCAGGCTCAGCTCTGCAAAGCCGACGTGCGGCTGACAAATGTATTTGCAGGGACGGACCAGCGGCGGGCCTCAATGGCCAATTACCCAGGCAAATACCACAAAATAAGTTTTATCCCACCTAGGATTTGGCCAAGCGTTGAGTAAACATGCAAGCTCGTAGTCTTCAACAATGCAGCCTCACTTCCGCCTATTGTTTTTACAATTTGGCAGGAACATCCCAGACGGATGAGTATAATTATGGAAACTTCACTAATGCCCGGGTGCCAAGTAGTCAAGTGTCATTACTTCGATATCGTGCTAAGAGCTGAGTCTGCTCATAATGATCACCAACTAGGCACAGGGAAGTCGGAAGAATTAACACATACGCAAGAGCTTATGCTGATGACAGACAGAACAAATCTCTCCTAGATTGTTGCATCAATCAACACGATGACAATTAGAGAACGCGCTGATGGTGAGTAAACCGTCATAAAGCTCGGGGAAACAGGGTCAAATGCACAGATACCTGCTGGTAAAGCGCTGAGCAACTACTCATACACACATCAGCACCGTTTCACAGCGAGGCAAATAAACCAACTATTTACGGCGGCTAAATGAAAAGTGCTTGCGTTAGCAGCTAAATTTGTTTCGATTGATGGCCATATCAGCGGTAATACATGCGCATGTACCCTCATTCCACTTTTACTGCCAGTTATGAGGGGTATTACGTACACACGCCGAATCGCGATAATTGTCCAGCATATCATAAAGCATGTTCGTGCAGGTAAACTGGAGCAATAATAAAGGCGTAATGTTCAGAGTAGTGCTTACTTCATCAGCGCAATTTTCAATAAATTTGCTGTGAATGGAGTAAAAAATGTATTTTGGTCTGTGATGTTTGTCAATATGATGTAAAGCTGACAAAAACTGGCAGTACACACCGTTTCAGACACTCTGTTGATGTTGAGCAATCAGACCAAGTGATCAGTGATGGAGAAGTAAAATTGCAGTTTTCAGGTCAAGGCGACAGAGCCACTAAAATTGATATGGTAGAAACACGGGGGTGCCATTTTGAAGCAGGTAATAATGTCACGTGCACAGCTGGCAGACAGTTTAGTGATTGTGGGAAGAGAGAAACGTAAAGAACACACGTAAACGTCTGATTTTACCTCGCCACAACTCAAATTACATCTGACTAATTGCATATTACATACATATGCGTATTATATATCAAATATACTAGCGACATGTGAGACTGTGAACTGACTTTTTCAATATTATTCAGTCTCGTAGTACCAAAGAAGTGTTCGGTTTATATATCTATACCGGTAATAAAGCATATTAATATTAATAATAAAAAAGACATTTGAGGTTATCCAAGCATTTGGATTATACATGTACTAGATATTGTTATAACGACCATTGTTTTTTAAAATCTGGGGCAATTTGTTTGATCTTCGCCAGTGACAGGATATCATCATTTATTTGATGTTTGACAATGATGGGAGTGGCCCGTCAATGTTAAGGGCAGCCATAAAGACATACGGCCATAAAGTACAGGCGCGGAAGACACGATCTTCCCAGATCCTGCCAGCGGCAGCCACCTCAGGGCGGCTAAACTTGAGGAAGCCTTATTGCTTTGAAATTACTTTCCTAGGCCAATTCAGGTGGGTTAGTAATTTCCTACGCTGTTACTCAGACCATGCCTGCCAACTACGTAACCGTGAGCCTAATTCAGAGCCGTAGACGACATGATGAGATTCAGCTGCAATCTGAGGACACAATCATGCGCAGGAAGACAGACTTATGTCCAAGGCCGGTCTCTGCATCGCTCAGACGAAGCTCGGAGTATATGCTTGCATTATAAGCGGAGATCCGAAGATGAATAATGAGTTCTGAATGACTTAATACCCATAAGATTACCATCTGTATGAGGTTGTATACGGACAAGATGATCTGAGCAACCATGTGCTGCAGAAACCACACAATCGAATGCAGATTGTCAGTCTTGTCTACGGTTGCTCAATCAACACCTCGACTGCACCGTGGAGCCCGATATCGGTACAAACACTCGATTTATGCTGAATTGGGCGTTGCTGTCTGGCTATGAGCTAAGCCAAAGAAACAATATGGGCACAAAAGTCATAGATATGCCCACACATTCAGTAAATTCGAGCCGGGGAATGGCCATGGGAAAATGGCCGAGTCAGAGTGCAGGAATTCTCTGCAGCTCCCTGTGGCTTGGGGGGACAAATGACATAAATCACGACCAAATGCTCCCCATTGGTATTGACAGCCGTGTGCAGCATGTCCTCTGGGCTGAATTCAGCAAAGCTGAAGTTACATGGTACACGTAGCTATGGGAATACCCAATTCGGCTATTGATATGTGCATTCTCTGCAAATTTGATTCGTTCAATAAAATACTGTATGCAGCAAGTACATCATGTTAAAAAAATGACATTTGGTTAGTCTCTTTGCTGATGGTGAATATGAACAGGCAGACATGCGAGAACAATATCAAAATGTGAAAAAATGCTATCATAAGATGGTTCTGCATGGAAAATGCGTGGTAAAAATTATTCGGTCTGGCTCACGTAATATGTCGGGTTCACACATGGGTGATAATTGTTAATATCCTACGTATAATACCTGTGGACCATATCTCCGACTATCACTTATCGTTTGCCAAGTGGCCTGGTATAACCGAGGGAGTTCTCAGTATCTAATCTTCCATGGTCGCGCGGTACCTAAAATTGCTTTGCTCGGGGTGGATTGCAATTTGACATGAACTTCCAGGGAGAGACATGAGTTATTGGGCTTTCATCGAGGTTGGTCATCTCATTTCACCTTGAGGTGTTATTAATACACCAAGCAGACAACACAAACAATCCACCTAGCATTAAAATTGCACAAGTCTTGTCAACCTCCTTTCCCACAGACATGCTAAACAGTGGCTAGCTGCGAGCAAATTGTGAAACATGTGCGTATGGGGTGTTATTTCTTGTAAATGTGCTCAGTACCCCATGATTTCCTCTCAACAATCTCAGATACAGTACATTTATCATGAAGCCCATTACAGGCTGTCATAGCAATGACCATGCCGGGCATACAGAGCAGGGGATTCGGCTATGTATTTGCGATACATTCCAGTACTGTGGCAACCACTGGGAGTTAATCATTGGAATTAAAGGCGTGCAAGGCTATAATGCCGTAGCTGAAATCCTACATGTCTGTCATTGCCAGTCAATAATCTCCCGAAAAAGCAGGATATATCTAAAAAGCAGTCGCAAAAAACAGACGCAATCCAACGAGGGTTACCATATTATTGTATGACTCATGTGGCTAGGTTTCCCAACGCGAGTCAAAAGCATTACATTTTATGTGGTTTTGATGAAGCAAACCATAAGACCAGTCAGAGCTAAGAGACAGGATTGGCAGCAGTCTACAGGAGTCCTCTTACACACGAGTGAGATCAGCTAGATTCACAGCTCATCTTGACAGGAGCATCACATTGGTAGCCAGGCTGGTGATGGAAAAACTGAAAGGTCAAGTAAGCTCACGCTGCCAGAGCCATTGAATGGGTCAGGCTTCAGAGGAGAATATCTGCTCTGAGTTGAGCCGATAGAGGACCAAGGTTTGCGGAGACACCATGTTCAAGTCTCTGTGGAGAACAATACGCACCCGCAATCCCATTCGGCCACGAATGACTGTGTGGGATGACACAAGGGTGGCCCAAATATGGAGCATGAATTAGTGAATTTACCACGCTCCACACACAAATCACTGTGATATCAGGATAGAACGGGTGCTGGTGTTTGCTAGCTAAAGTGGACACGGTACACACGTGAAAAGAACCTTTCACACTCCGCACTCCGGTTAGGGCATTCAGCAATAATTCCCTCTCGTGTCAAGTAATTGACAGTTGAGGCGAGATTAAAAAAACACCACATCACTAATATCAGCATAAACATTTTGAAACATCATGGGTGGTTCAAGTACTTGTAAAATGTCACAGAACAGTCGTGAGATGCTGAAACTGAGATTCGGAAATATCGTAGTTTTGGGCCAGATTCACATTTAATAAGTCAACTTTAAAACACAAGAGGTACTTGTATTTGTAGACATATTACTTGTAGGATCGCTGTCTTGCAATAACAACTATATCAACTTGTTATAGATAACGTCAACGAACACATTATATTTTACAAATATGAAAGGTTTCACACACTTCCTTAAATATGGGCAATTGGCGGACGGCTTATCGTAAGTAAAATGTATTTGATCCCTCGATCCCAAAGCCAGGCAATGCTTCTAGTACATATAATTAATTAAAGAGCACAGTTATGTAAATGAAATAAGTCTGATTGCCCACTGTAATGAGCCATCAGTGTTATCATTCTTCGATATAATGGTCTATATACAGAAGTGCGATAGGAATTTCATGATTTCAGACCGTAATGGATATTACATACATACCATGCTTACAAATGTACATTAAATGAAATTCCATGCTTACAATTGATTCCTTTGTGTATCTTTATATAGATTAAATCAATTAATCATGGAATACGGCAAATCTAGTTACAGTCTTTATTCGGCCATTGCGATGATTTGATGGCCCATTAAATATTGATATGCCGAAGTTCTGACCCATATCAAGTCTGCTGAGTTCGCACTTTTCATGCTTCATGGAGAATCTTGGCTGACACGAGGAAATCATTTCTGTGGCTGTGACAGATTCTCTGTGATTTCTTGGGTGGGGTGGCGATGGGTATCTAATAGGGAGTAAAGCACTGTGAAATGGTGCCGAGTGATAAAGCTATGAATTATTAACATCATTTGCACTAGAGAGGCGCAGAGCTTTTACGGTTACAAATATCAGGTCTTTAGACATGCTCGGCAATTCGTAACAAGACGCTTTGCATTGGTGCTAAAAATCGTTGCACTGCACATAAAACGACTGCTGATGTGTCACACCAGCTAAAAACAGCATCGACAAACAAAACCCCCGCACACGTAGGTGGGCGGTGTCTGCTGTTCTAAAAACCGACACTGACATGTCCAAGTTTGGCGTAGATCGTCCTCAAACTGATGGCCAAACTGACCTCAATCCTTCAATCTATCAGAGCAGGAGAGGGTGATCCATATGGGGGACGCCCAGATAAATGATTGCTGGGGTTTAAGGAGGTCCAGATAACTGTAGCAAATCACATGGTCAGCCTGTGGTGTTGTTCCAGGCTTGATTTCTCAATGGTTTAATTGAAAGTTGGCATGCCAAAAATGGTCGACGGGGAAACTTATCTCTACTTTCATACGAGAATGGATTCGTTCCATCAAAGTGTTGAGCCATCGGATCGATACGGCACACCATGGAGAATTCGGTGGCATTGAGTAAAATTCCTTTGGCAACACTTCTAGGCTGCTATCCCTGATGTATATGCCAAACCCGTTTGACAATATTTATGGTGGAAGGAACAAGGAGGCTCTGCCTAAAGCTGCTACCATTTTGTTCTTGTAAGTCTAGAAAATTTCTGCCTCCCCCTAAATTGCCAAGTGACAAGACACCATCCTCCTCATATCCCTCTGTAATGAACAGTGACAATGAGGCAGAAAGGGGACTCCGCTCTATGCTCTAAAAATAGAATCAATACACGTCGTTTATTTTGAGGCGTATTCCCATTAGAAATTTAAAGCGCAAAATGCCTTTTTAGGAAAATCTTCCACGACAAACTAAACGGTACAAAATAGAAATCATTGATGGGAAGTTAAAAAACTGGACAAATATCATTTCAGATGGAAATTGGAGAGGAAGCGTTTTCGCTTAAATACAATTATAGCTCGATGGGTATGATAGACGCGACCACGAGGGTAGAACAACCATGCGAGTTAATTAACCTCTCTTTATTATCACTACCGTGATTGATCACAGATTCCACATTCAGATATGCTTCCCATCCTAGAATTCAGAGAAAGAAATTATCAATTACACACGTGGCCTATTTGGCGGCCTGCACCAAACCGACGTCATTGGGCAGAGAATCTGTACGCTCTCATAGCAAAACACGGTCTTCCTCCAAAAAATCAATGCCTTCAAGAGGTCTCGCCGAGCTGTGATATTGTGCTTTCTACTGTAAAGTAAATCTCAAATCTCTCCGTCTTGATGCATCGATGTACACTGCCAAAATGGTACAAAGCTGATCATCTAAAAGCTTTCAGTCGCTGATCTGTTGTTTTGTGCCACGAGAGAAGGCACTGGCTTTGTTCAATATTATTGGGTATCAGTAACCGAGTCGATATTTCAAATGTGTCGGAGCCGTGCAAATGGAAATCTGAGGGAGGGGATCATCTGCATCTCAGTCTATTGAGTTTGGCAGATGCGCAGCAAGGGAGGTGACGAGATAATGCCTCTCAGCGAATTAACGATAACGATGCATGTATGAATGGCAAGTAGAGGTCATTGCCAAGCAGATGATGGAGATGCAATCATAACTGCAAATTGTATGTGGTGATTTCGTATCTGGGAATCATCGCTTGAGAATTAGAATTACAAATGTACATTAACCATCCTAGCTTATGTTTGCGTCTCGTATGCATGATTACCAGAGAGACGGATGTTAAGGCTCCTGTTCGACCGTTGCGATGAAGTTGGCGAATGCACACCATTGTTGATACAAGCACATTCTATCAATTCAATTTACATAATAATTTCAGACACTCCTTTAGCTTGATTTATGAGTTGGGTTTCATACTGTGTCATACATCAGATATTAAGTAACCTATAACAACTTAGTGACAGGGAAGCTTAACGGGGGTTTTACATTTTTCATATTATTATCACTGATAATCGAGTCCTGTACTAATGCTGCTCCCACAAAATTATACCCAGCATTAAGCATTGTAAATAACATTGTTGTAACGGCACTTGGAGTTTCAAATATAATCCCTTGGATCCAATCATAGCATCATGGCCTACCTGTTCTACTGATTAGCGAGGACGTCGACATAGAATCAATTGATACATGTATACATATGATTTCACATACTATATGTGCTTGTTGAGCTCGATTTAAGTACACCAGTTTCGGATTAAATACAATACATACGATTCTCTTGATGGAAAAAACAATAGTCCCACAGCTTGGCTAGACATAATCACAACTGTGCGTTTGAGATAAACCGTGCAGATACATATAATTATGTGATCACTGCAAAGTATCTGAGTATACATGCAGACTCAACCCCTCATACTAAGAACAGTACAAATTGTAAGTAAAAAAGATAACCACACGCCATCTGCCAAACTAGGCTTATGTCAGCCTAATTAAGTGATAACATGGAATCATGGTTCTGACATATCAATAGACCGCAGCAATGAGCAATAGGGCAGGGGAGGAATATGAATTAAATAGATTGGGGTACTTTGAAGCTGACCAGCATAAACGTTACATAAGAGGACCATTGATCCCATTGAATGCAGTCTTTGGTATTCAAGTCATGGCCTCATAAAAAGCCCACTTCAATCGATCGGCATCATGCACAGAGGCTGCAAAGACTGTGCCTATGCTGGGCCGATGTTACAAGGTTCAACCGCTGCTGCAGGCCAGCCAAGTTCACGACTTACTAAATGCTACACTGAGAGATTTTATCCGCTCATACAATCGCTTCTATTAGTAAATGCTATGCCAGCAAAATAGATATCGATATCGTACATGTACGAGTGAGAATTGAATCGAAACGGGTTGGACGATATTATATTTAGCTGCTGTGCAATGAGCACAAGGACAAAATGATCGCAGTCTGAAGGGAAATCTGTTAAGAGAAATAGGAATTTGAATATCAGTGCCCCTTCGGGGCTTGCCTCCAATGATCAATAGCCTTTGTGTGCCATTGTACGGCATGATAACCGGGCAACCATGGAGATGGAAGAAATATTAGGCTTCTGGCGGACTGACCTTTTTAGGATCACGACCAGTAACAAAATGAGTTAAGCAGCGTGACATAAATCTTTGTAAACCGCGTGAAAGTTTATGAGAAATCCCCGGTCTTTTCACGTCATATTTAGTGGGCAACACGCGCGGTTATAAATAGAGTCCCAACAGCGAATTCACATCAGTCATGAATGCTGTGACAGAGCCAAGGAAGTTAGAGCAAGGCGCCTTTTCCTCGTGACCCACAGGTAGCTAATAAATTGCTTCAGCCTCGGGTGTGACAATTAATGTAAGGATGAAGAAGGCAGCAAATTGCTGGCTGTATTGAGTAAAGGGCGTAATGTGTATTTTACAACCGTGAACTGCCTGGGCTATGCTCAGTACAAATACATTTACATGTTTATAACGCAATGATAGGATGCATCCCGATGTACAAACTAGATCCATCTATTGACTTTTCGCATGTTTTCTAGCCTGTTTTGCATGGGAACCAGGACCAGCTGTGAACAAGCGCTGGATCACGACCATTAAAAACTATTTATATTGTCATTCTATATCAATAACAATCAATAAACCGATTTGATGCAGCCTCGCCAACTAGAATCGATAGGCCTGCATCATCAAATATGTCCTGTAATTGCTGAATGCAGATGTGCAGTGGTATAAGCACCTAATTGAGTATACGGGCCTCTGGTTATGCTCTCATAATCAAAGAATATGTACTTTTTGAGCGAGCAGCTGTATCGCACTAGTAATGAGATATTGAAACATCTCTTTTTCCTCCACAGATATGGAAAGCTAAAAACTGCAAATTGCTGGAAGATTGTCAATCAGTCAAACTAAGAGTAGGGCGAGATTGCCTTCAAAGAGCAGGTGATGCCCCTCTTGATCACTGAAATCAAAGGGTCTCAACTCCGAAGCCGCATATAACCACCATAATGGATGATACTATATCACTGTAATTACACCAGTTGTCTTCCCAAATTGCCTGAGTGCACTATTCGCCAGTAGAATTCCCGAGTAAGTGTGGGGAGATGTGCTTCAGCTTGCATGTCAGCAAAACATTAACATGTCGGGGATCAATTTGTCTGGGAACATATCGAGCAAAACTAGACTTTTTGACAAGTCTTTGACAAAACTTTTCACCTACACTCGCAGTGAGAGGGCTTATTGCTCCCCGGGCAACAAAATAAAATGCCAGAACAGCAATCGCGTGCTCCCCAGCCACCCTGCAGCCACTGTTTGTGAATCCGCGGGACACAACCACGGGTGTCCTTCCCGATGTAGAATCGTCATTAGCAAGACCAGGCTAATCCTTCGACAACATCGGGCTTTGAGACCTGTAATGAGGGAAATCATCTTTCAGGTTGAAATCCTCGGCCTCCCTGTCTGCCTAAGATGGCCGAATTGCGTGTGCTGGTGTATTAGCCTTCTTAGCGCACTACTTGCCCGAGGTCACCATTACTGATTTTCATCCAAGGGACAAGTTTTTGTTTTCCATGCACGACTAACTTTTAATCTGCAGGCCGAGATAATCTGTACGAGGGCCTCTTTCTATGGCATTTGGTGCGTTATTTAGTGTTTACACGCCTGTACATTGACTTGTATTAGCTCCCTATCAGATGCGCCATCACAAGCCATACCAGCATATTCACAAGAAACTAATAACTCAGTCAGGCACCGCGCTATCAAATACTTGTCGTTTGGATAAAACATCCTTAGGTGCTTCTGGGAATATGGGTCAGGGAACTTATGGGTGATAATGTATACTTTATTGGGTTGTTTCCTTCCGAGGATGCGCAGATACCAAGGCAAAGAATACATGGAATCCGCAGTTTTTGCATACACGTCGAGCCGAGCCGGAATAAAACGGCATTAAAATACAGATGAGTAGACTGCGAGTGCTGCCCTTGAAGCTCCTGATTGAGTGTCCAAAATACCATTGAAGCATGATTCGGCGAGTATCTACGGTCTGATAATTCAGGCGAGGGAAAGACCATTGACGTCAATCGGATATGTCAAGGATGAGGGTGGAACCAGTCTTCAGTTAAAATCTGTTAATTGTGATACTTTCATCTTTTTAAAGCTTACACATTAAAGCGAAACCTAAATATGGAAGTGATGACTAAAAGTGAATCAGGCGGGTGACTGTTTGCCCACTGGGCAGCAAACGCTGGGCACTCCCGGGTGGTCAGTGTGAGAGCTGGTAGCTGGCGAATATTGACTGAGCTAGGAGAAGAGTAAAATCAATGACAGACAGTTGGGGATGACACCGTGTATGCCGGTGATACGATCGCCCTGTTGACAAAGGCGCATAAACAAACTACCAGTCGATTACTGTCCAGGTGAGCCGCCCCAGATCTGAGTCGCCAGACCTCCCCATTGTTAGCACACGGTAATTGAGATGCCGCACCAGCCTAGAAACCCCAACACCAGAGTCGGGCCTGAATTCCCTAGGTTAACAAAGATAATCATTCTTCCTGTAATATATTGGTTATACAACAGTCGAGTTGTGAGCAGACAATTGAGGGCCTCTTGGTAATTAAGCCGACTTGGCATTAATAATAAGTTTTGTGATATATCCATTACCGAGGCTCGGTAAACCCGGGTTGCTTCGGCTGGTCTAACGAACAACAATTTAGACGAATTTGATACCATAAAAGAACTAACACCCCTTTGATCAGTCCATGTGCTTGCGTAACTACACAGATCGATAAAAGATCACACAGTACTTGTAAAAGCCTGACGAGTTGGATACGGGGCAAATGAAGTGAACTGTCGGTATCTACTCGGACAACATGAAATCCCTGACCGGTGCAGATAAAAACCACCGAGTCAGGGCGTGTACCCTCTCCTTCCTTGACAGCGGTAGGTTCCTCTAATGTTGATGAGGCTGAATTTGTCTTTGGTGTGTCCTGCTAACCGTAAGTGGTACATTTCCCCGCCAAACAACCAAATTAGCTCATTATGCATTCTACATTCTGCGGTGGAAAACAGAGCATCGCATCACCATTCCCCGTCACGATCTTCTGTAATTTGCCTTCAAGCCGCGATAAACCAGCTCTACTTGGGGGCTCATGTCACTTTTTTATCAGAGACTTGCTTGGGCTCGGCGATATTTATCAGACTCAGTAGGATATTCATCATGATTCCAAAGTTATTTGTCACACCCCTGATAAGAAGAATTACTACCTTTTCGGGACATGATTGCCAGCGTGTCTTGCACCTGATCTGACTTAGCGGCAAATTGGCAGAAGTGTCACGCTGTTCCCTACTCCGCACTCATCACAGATTCGGTCTGACCGATGGCTCCGGAAAAATGCCAGAACACTGGCCTGTTTACCCCTTGTAGAATCCTTTGATCTTTAATTGAGTATATTTTTCTTCATCTAAGCTTAAGGAATCGATCTGAGGACCTTATTTCGCTCCGGTCTGGCCGGTTGCCTCCGTCGTTGTTTTTCGGGAGTGCCTGTTAGCTCGAGTTAGAGCCTCGTAGCCGCAACCGGAGGAGTCTAGCCTCGCCTACCAGAGTGTGGAGGCCGCTGGGTTCCGCGTCTGACCGTTTGATTGAGAGCAATCTCAGTGACTCATCAGAGTTACACGGCATTCTCTCTCGCCAACACACCAACTGTTAGATGACCTGCCTTGTCTGGCAGCTACACAATGGTGAGCCACGGGCTGTCAGCTTGAATCAGACAGACTATTTCAGCAGGCGCTTTTACCATTCTAAATGGCAGCCCACCGGCCAGGAGTCACCGAAGGCTCTACAGCCAAACAAGTCAAACACAGTTGCTGCACAGCAGGGACAATCAAGGCAAATCAGTTCCCTAAGTGCTCGCCCTTCTAGCAAACCGTCTCCCATTGGCCTTAGAAACAGGCCACAAGCCACTGGCATCAATGAACTCTCGTTAGTTAACCCTCGCCATCACCGTGCTCCACGTAAACAAGCCTGACGTTACAGAAGCGACCGCCTGACACACGTTCTGCCATCTCCGAGAAAGTCAGCCATGTGCAAAGTTAGAAAAGAAACCAACACAAGACAAAAGATGCAACCAGAGGAGTCGTCCACTTACTATTTTATGATTCAGATGCAGTAGCTCCTTTTCTGTAACCTTCTTTTTAGCAGACTCCTGTTGTTGCCGTTTGAACTGATTGTACTTGTATACCAGATACATCCCTGGGAAAGCTAGCGCGACCAATGGCTTCATAAGCGAGTTCTGGAGACGGTTTTGAGGCATTTTGCATAGAAAATAGAGTTAAGGTTGTCGTCATCTTCCCGCCTGCATTGATTTCCCGGCCGCAGTCACTCACGTGCTCGGGCCGAGTTGGGCGCAAGCGGCCATCGATCGGAGAAGATACGGCCTCAGCCATTGGTCGGCGCCTCTGCAATCTGCTAGCATCGAGCGGGAGGGACAGCCCACTTCTTGAGCCCAACTCAGAACCCCACATCACATTGGTCACGGGCAAGTTTGCAGAATGCATATCAGTTTGAAGACAGTTAACATGCCTCTAAAACATATTCATTTATTAACATAAGATGTAAGCAGGCGCAAAGTCAGGCAGACTGTAAACCGCGGCAGGTGAGATCACCAAGTTCTGGTATCAGATGTATAATGTTCAGGGGATGAGCACCTAGGAGAGGTGTGCCTCGTTTAAGACCCATCCTTAAAACGCGTCCAGTGTGAGAAGCGAGATAGTACATGTATCAAATGCCTAAGGTCAATTCGTACCTGTAAACGGTGGTCATATTTCATTTAGGCTTATTCTTTAACATTTGAGCAAAGAGACTCCATGATGATCATATCATAGGCTCGCGTGTAATGCAAATTGTTTTACTTACAAATACATTTATTTGGTCCAACCATTATAAAACGTCACTCGCAATGATGCAAACAATCTCAAAATAACATTTTGTTTTCACCTTAGCACATGAATAGTCTGATATACGATGAACACAATACATTTCCACTAACAGCCGGTTAGAAGCCATGAGAGCAGTGGACGTACCTCAAGCGTTACACGTCTGCATTCTACAAAAACTCCGGCCAAAATGTTTTCCAATGGGGAAAAACAAAACGAATAAACAACTTATTCTGAAAAAGGTCCTCCCCTGTATAAGACACTACCTTGTCAAGTCAAACCAGTGAGAGAGCCGTACTAGCAGCAAGTCACATCATGAGATATACCGCAACTACTCGTGTATACCACTAACTACAGAAACTCCACACTAGTCACAATCTATACTACCCTATGTTTCCATCAGTGTAACA
>JAXGGS010433265.1:9376-26385 GCA_035585475.1 Armandia brevis
TATATGGACACAAGTTGAAAACATTTATCTATACATTAATGTATCTTTCAAGTCTCGTAATTGATATTAAGTTATATACAATGATTACTCTATTTCAGATTTCACTTAGAATGTACAATTTCTTTACCGAACTTGGAGGACGACTGCACAAAGCAGCTGTCTCGTGGTTACTCTATAGCTGCACATCCTACAAAGCCGCACTTGTTCATATCAGGTTTGGCAATAGTAGTGACGAGTTAGTACCCTGCATCCCCACCATAACTCTGTACAGTACATCGCGTAATCACGCTTACATAAATCTATGAAATACATTATTTTAGTCTAAGTGAGCAATTCGAATTGGAAAAACACTGCTTCACAATGCTACTCGATCATTATTCTACTGCTTGTATTCTGCGCGTAACAGCTTTACTATAACGAGAATCCAGGGAAAGTAATCATGTCCTTCCATAGCACTCCCATATCTAACTCAATATAATTATTTACAGTGTAGATACACATGTACGTATATACACCCACAGTATATCCATATATTATGCCCCGATGATCGGAAAAATAATCACAGCATCAAAATCTAAGCAAGGTCTTTTATGACTATTATAAGGGTTAATTTAGTATTTGTTCTGTTTATCAATGATTTGAAACCGTACTATTTACTGTTACAGGTGGCCGATACACGGATGATCATACCAGATCGGCAGTGGCTCCTCATGTTTGGAGGATTGACGTCACACCCGATGATGACTATTTGATAACGTCATTGACTGACATGCCTATGTCATGTGAAGGACACAAAACATGTGTTTCTTACAGTTGTAACGGTGAACATGAATATCTGTATGCGTTTATGGAGGACAGTGCTCTCCGTCTGAATTTGCAGACAACAGCTCATTGGGAATTCCTGGAGCCGCTGCCTATTTCTGTATCTCAGGTATCTCGGGTAATCGCTTGTGGCGAGCTGATCGCGTTTCTCGCTTGCGACGATAACATCTACTGCTTCGATAGGCCGAACGATTCTAAAGATTGCTGGAACGAACGCTCTCCTAAGTTATTACCTGCTGGTGCTCTGGTCTCTGATTCTGGGACGGGAATCATATATGTGGTCGGGCCAGAGGAAACTTTTATAACCACACTGGACGTTCACAGCAATGAACGTCAGAACGTCTCGCACGAAAACCTGGACGTGTCTGCGATAAAGAAGAGTTGCGGATTCACTGGGAACGGTAGCGCCATTGTCTCCAGTGGTTATCATTTTGATGAAGATATTCTTAGTGTGATACAACTTGATTTAGAATCGCAGTTAACTGTAGCTCTCGGTTGCTTGGATTCAGTCTCTGGTCAGCATGAAATATTTGCATGCAAAGTTTAATCAGGTTCCACAATAATTTAATAACTTATTCTCCCTTTATTATCCATGCTCTCTAAATTGTGTGGGCTTACAAGTTGTTCTAGGATCCAATAAAGAGAAGAGGAAGTTGCCGACGTCCAAACAAATTAAGTACCATGATGTCATAGATTTGCGGGTCATTCCATGTTCAGTGATCTTTTTAACTAACACTACCATCGATTCATTAAATTCCAAGTCACTACTTAAAAAAGGTCGCGTATTGCCAGGTTGCTGAGAACCAGCCCGATATTGGTCATGTACAACTTCCACTGGATATTCATACATTTACGCAGGTTTAATACCTATATTAACAGCATACTTCTCGCCTCGGATACCCTCGACAAATCCGAGATGGCGTTAAACCGGGTTTCTACAGTATACCTTATATCATATATTATGATGTCATAATTACCAAGTAAAATATGTACCCTGTGAATCAAAATTTCTGATAAATTTGAAAAACCTCTTCGTTTAAACTTGCTACAAAATGTTTGGATTTATTGCTTAGCACTTGGAATTTCTACCCTTGTCGGAACCTATGTATATCATCAAAAGTTGATCACAACTGCTGTGATGAACTTTTGATATCATGTATTCGCCATTTGCAACACCTTTTCTAGTGATCATATAATCCAAATACCATACCTATATGGAGCTCAATACGAGAATATGAGAATATCCACATCGAATATAATTAAAGTGTCTTAATATTTAGTTTGGAAATAATAGGTTCGAGGTGCTTATAAGCATATCTCAACATCACTCATATTTGGTCATTTGGTTATTTTCAAACTGTCACTTGATTTTTAAACATATCGTGATAAATGTCCCTACCCAACAGCTGACGTAGGCATGTACCAGTCCAATTAACGTTTTATGATGCAATGTTTGTCAAACATTGATCAGTGGCTTTAGTCTGCATTTAAAAATTCCGGTGAAAACCAGCTTCTGTAATACGGCACTAATTGTTTGAGGTGGTGCGCGGTAACCGTCTATTAATTATAATTATCTTTCACAACGTATAGATGCCAAAACAAAGTATTGCCACATAATGATAATTCGTCGTAAAAGCGAATGGAACGTGGAAGATGAGATTTCTGTTTCATTACGATAAAAATGATCCAGCATGCCGCCATCATGAATTAGCGCAGGGTCTCGGTAAATCAAGTCAACTTGTCCACAAAAGTTAAATTCAAGCCTTACTCTCCCGCTCAATTCAAGAGACATTCCTAATAACGCATTTAGAACTAATAAAAGAACCATTTATGCATTCGATTAATCAGTGACAGTACTTCTTGATTAAGCATTAAACCAAGGATCGATACAACTTTGGCAGCAGTTATTATAGATAATACGGATGAATGGCGTAGCGTACCCGTTCCGGCACTTTGATAGGTTTTCCAACACTTTAATGAAATCTAAGTTCGTCGATAAAGTTATTTTAGTTAAAACACAAATAGAAGAATTCTATAACTTGTTTTACATCAATTATTTTACTTTTGACAACATACAAAATAAAAATTATGACATTTACCAAAAGCCAGCTAGATGTTTGAATATGTTACCCTGAAAAAAGCGTGATTATAGTAATGTATTGCATATTATCTAATATTTGTCATTCTCCTTGTTGCAGCTTGAAAATAAGAAGTCCTTATGAAGTTGAAATAAAATATAGACAAACATATGGTCGTTTTTCTCTATTGACGAACAGCATGACGGCACCATGGACAGTTACATCCTCTATGAAACATTCCAGCAAAATATAATCATCGATACACATAGATTACAAAAAAGAAGTGTGAGATACGCAATTAATGCGGTAATATTCCCACAATTATAGATGTCGCAACTTTTAATAATTTACCGACGGGTTATATGCCGGGATAGCTCTTCATGCTTAGTACACAGTTCTCTGCACAGTACTTGTATGGCTTTAGCTAGTGACGAATTATCGATGAATATGACGATTTATGATTGAACATGCCGAGAGGATCGTTCAATAACGCGAATTATAAAATCATGGGTAAATGAATAATGGCTAGATTTTGGCTTCAAATTATCAAATTACGGTGATGTTAAAGTAAAGCGTTCCGAGTGTGTAATTCTCCATCACAGTCACAATGGTCAGCCTCAGATCAAACAAAGTATATTTTGTATGGTTTTCACCGAAGAACGTATTCATGAATAACATATTCTCCGATAGAATATTACTAAAAAGGCAAGGGTGATAAAAAGAAAAAACTTCGCGACTAGCTAGATAGAGAATTCCTTACCAATAACATGCGGAAAATAGATTTGCTGATGGATGCTTGCAGCTGTAGTTTAGAACGAGTTCAGTATTTTATGTTTGTTCTCCGGTATTTGTTGGGCGGGGTTTAGTGGCAGGTGAGAGCTTCTCGGTAGGGAGAGCCGAGTTACAGTCTGTTTTAACAGAGGGGGGATCACTTTCCTTCTCCTCGCCCCCGCTACTGTTGCCCTCCTCCTTCGGTACAGCACCCCCCAGGTCAGGGGGAGGAGATCCCGGGGACATACTCTCCTCGTCTTCTTTACTCGAGGGTCTCCGCTTCGCTTCATCTTTTTTCCACTTCATCCGTCTGTTTTGAAACCATATTTTGATGTGCCGCTCGGTGAGACTGAGCATCGCTGCCAGCTCTATACGGCGGGGCCGGGATATATATTTGTTAAAGTGAAACTCCTTCTCTAGCTCCAGTAACTGGGCTCTGGTATAAGCAGTCCGCGTCCTTTTATTATCATCAAATATGTGACAATTAGCACCTGTAAAAGAGACAACAAATATAACTTCATGTTATTGTTAAGGCGGTTTACATCACTCAGCTAGGCCCGTATTATAGACATTACATCCGAGAAATTCCAAATAATCTCAGTCTCAGCAATTCAAAAAGTGACCCGAATGTTTTTCGATTGATGGCAAATTTAGTCATTTGCTTAATTTTAAATTGATGATATTTTCATTGCAATAATTTCTTGAATTTACCGATGATAGTTTTAAAAGCTAGGAATAGACAGAATACTTGTGTTAATTTTATATGTAGCATAAAAAAAAGAATGTCACAACCGTATTTTATAAAGATAATTTTAACATTCTCCGCGCTGTATTAACTATTGTAAAGACTTTCCCAAGCGAACTCATCACAAAATTGTGTTGGCAGTTACGAAAGCATAGGTCAATAAACCGAAAATACAGAGATTGATATACGCTATTAAAACTGAAGCCTTGCTTCAACACACGCGTGTATCGCTTCCCCGGCCCGGTCATCTTGGTTTAATCTAAACTGTTCACATCTGAACGACGGCCATGCGGATAAAAATGATAAAAAGGAAAGTTGACGTAATGAAGTTTATATAAGTAATCCGATAAACACAATCCTAACTCGTCAGGAAGCGTTTTGTTTCTGTCGAGCGTCCGCATTCCAAAACCGTCATTAAAAATGAGTTATTTTAAAATTACCTAAAGAATATAATCATATGATTATGAAGTCTTAACCTTTAAATAGTATTTGGGACATATAATTAAATATGTTCGGCACATTATTACTAAAACACCTGGTATATAAGGCCCACCCATATTATACATATCGCTTATTAAAGGCTCCAATATCTCCCAACATTACTCATGTATTCGGACTTGATGGGTTCTCACTGACAGCTGGAGATCGCTCGACTCGGGGTCTAGAAAATTATTGAGACGACAAAGGAGAATTTTTAGATTTGGTTGAGGACTAGCAACATGCGATATGCAAATACTAGACGCCAAACTGAATGACGTAGGCCTCAGGCTGTGCCTGGCAAATAGTTCTTCTACCCCCAGTGCAAGTGTATTGACACATCCGTTTTCTCTGTATCAATTGATGACAGACGACCCATGGGTTAAAGGCCTATCTCTGTATCATTCTATTTCAAGGTCCGCCTGCACATTTATCATTTTCAAAAATCCCTCTATCAAGCATGTCCCTAAGTGTTATCTCGAGGACTTTCACGACTTGTATTATCCATGACTCAACAAGTTACTTCGCATATACACCTAACTATTTGCATACTTCAGTGATCATATATAAACTCACATTCAGTAAATTTATGATTGGCATTAACTCTTAGTTTTAACATAACTATTTAGTGATCAGAATTATATTTAAACTTTAAGAAAAAATATTGGTATGGCGCAATTACTTCGGCCCAGCTGAGAGGTCCAAAGTTATCCGATAATCTAACCACCGGGGAAACAGTTTGTTTCGTACATCATGTTCGCATTTCAATATTTATATCTACATTATAATCAGATAATTAGGTGTTTCATTAATTAATATCATATTAACATTGAACTACAGACACAATTTAAAAATAAAGAGCAAAATTAACTTTAATTCGTTAGTTATTTTACCTGTGCCATACTTGGAGGAATAATTCATGTAATGTTACAATAATGATTTATCGATAGATATAAAACTTGCCAGTAAGTAAGCTTTCTGGTCCATTGTAAAAGATCTGCTAAAAAAGCTGATTTGCACCTGTCTAGGATATTTAAGATAACCAAAAAGCGGACTAGAAAATGTCAATGTTCTATTTTATTAATGGTCAACACCATGGCAATAGTCGCCTAGGTAGCCGGGATAGGAACACAATCGGCATCTTGAAATAATTGGATTAATTTAAATTTTAATTTATAGATGTATCAAATGAGATGGGCGGTAAATCTGAGGGAAACGAGCTAAAAAAGAATTCAGGAGCGGAAATGGACGAGTCGAGGGATGCAAAACATGTGAAAAAGTATCTTAAAACGGGAGACGGAAAATTACGAATTGTTTGATCACAGAAAATATATTTAGCGTTAGAGAAAACTTGTTTTCAGAGATATGCATTATGCTACACGGATTTTCCGTGAAGTCAATATGTCGATTTATATCTGTGCACAGAAACAATAGTTGGTTGCTGAAAGTATTTCGATGGTCTTTTTCATATTTCCAGATATTCATGGGCAGACGAGTTTGCATATAATAAACAACCTAAATGTTAAATACTTTTACAAACTTGAAACTCAAATTGTGGATAACCGGCGATGCCGCGAGATGCTATAGTGCGCACCAAATGATCAATCATACTAAATTTAATTTTAAGGATCGTGAAAATACCTCTGGTCCGACAAAACCAGAACGAAGCGCTTTCATATATAATCAAAATGTCAGTAATAGGCTGGCAATCATATCGAACCTTTTCACAAAAAACTCCCAATTTCGGAAGTTTAAAATTGGTTATTAATCGTAGGAAATGATACCCGTTGATGCTTTTTGACTGGAAACTCTCAGCTTAAAGAATTAGCTAGTGACCGAGTGTACTTTCATACTTTGCAACATATCCGTTGTCACAGATAGGAAAATACTAATTTAGTTGTAGGAACACTTGTGGCAGCCGGTGGGCAAGTCGAATTATTTTATTTTGTTCCTGGGGTCATCCTTTGCCCAAAGCCCACATTGACCGTTTTTTATTGATTGCGGAAACTAAATACAATCCAGTTTAATGATATTAGGCAATATTGTATCGGAGCATCTCCATTAACAGCCGTAAATTATTCGAGCTTGACGCTATTTCATTCTATGCGTACAAAATGATAGTGTGCGTTGGTAACTCCACAATAGATACATGGGTTTAGATGAATATCTGCCAAATTGAAAACTCTGAATGGTCATAAATTACCGAATCAATCAGCAATTTCTGGGTCAAAATTATTTGTTTCTTAGCATAACGAATGTCTTCATTCATGATCTTGAGTTTTCCCGTCATTGAAATATTTCTGCACATACTTTCATTCCCGACCCTGTTTACATATTCTGCCCGACAGCCTCGATTATCAGTTCAGCATCATGAAACAAATTAATAAACGGGTAAACTTACCGGGCCAGTGGGCTTTCCACTGATGAGCGTGAGACTTGGTGGTTTTCATCCATGGAAAGTGGAGAGCGTTTGTCGAACTATTCCCGTCAGATCGCCCCCTCGCCTTCCCTCCCTCGGCCTTTCCGTGGTTTTGATGGGCCGGGGGAGGTTGTCCGGTATTTAATGGGTCTCCTCCCTGGTGCTGGCTTAGGTGAGCTGCATTACTGCCGGAGAGCCCGGCTAGAGACGCGGTGAAAGGTTGTAGGGCGGGCGGGGCAGCCTCTTGTCCCCCGGCAAGCATCTGCCGGTCAACCACGGACATAGGCTGGGCCCCGTAGGCTCCTGCCATCGGAGACTTCCCGTAAACACAAGTCGACTGGGCTGCATAAGGTGAATTTCCCGGGACAGAGCTGGCCAAATAGTCTCCCCTTCCATGGTAAAGTCCTGAACTAAAATATTGGCCACTCTCATCCATGGCACCGACGTGTAACATTGGCAGTTTGTGTGGTCAGCTCTCAGCAAACGGAAAAGTCATCTGTAATGTAACATTTTAACTATAAATACGGATAAAATGCGATCTGGGTGTTATAATTCTCCGTCCAACAGCATGACTGATATAACTTCTAAGATAAAATGTGCCTTTGTTCTGCTCCGAAGCGGAGATACAAATCGCGGGAATCAATTTGTCTCGAGTGCGCGTACTCAATGTAACCATCATCGCGAGCCGCTTTTGGTTTGCTCAGGACTGGCATTAGAAGCGCTTCCGAGCCCCCCCTCCCCCCCCCCCTCTCTCTCCCTCTCTCTTCATATCCCAGCTAAATGTTCCATTTATCCCATACGTAGTGGGAAATATTTGACTGTCGATATTCAGATCTTTCATAATCAAGCTTTACTTTCAACGTTATTTTGAATTATGAGGTTTAAGAATTATTTCGCGATTAAAATTTAATACTTTACTCGACAATGCTTCATCGTACTATAAATCCTCGACTAATTGATCTCACATACAACTCTCAATTTATCGGATGGGGAAATTTACGGCGGGATGCACTTGATCAGAAAATCAGTTTTAGGCAAATCAGTATTTTTTTTACAGGGCGTTGAAACTTCACTACAGAATAACATGGCAAATTAACTTTAAATTCCCGCATTTGAAGAACGTTCAAACATAAAACCTGTTATCTGATGAGCGAATTTGCAGAATAGTTAATGTAAATATACTAAACAGATTATATTTCAATAGCTAATGCATTCAAACATTATTTTGAACTTAATTCATTTAGTTAAGACGGAAGTAATTTTAAATCAGATATTCCTACACGATTAGCATGCCGGCATTAGGAATATTGAGACTGTCCCTTGATGACACCACCATAATATTTGCCTGTTCTACTTACCATGTGAGTTACTACAGTCATAAATCGTAAATTATATTAATGTTTACCAAATTGAACAACATAAGAAAGCAAAGGAGATGATTGCTACAACAAAGAAGTTGGTTATTCTCACCCACCTGCTCTCCCCATCGTATATCTAGAGAGTATGATGAATAACCCCTGTTCTCTCGAGCTATATCGCCTTCTCACGCGTGGACTTTGACAAATTATACCGGCGGAAAGAGAATTTACACTGAAATGTGGGTAAGGGCTGTTCTGTGCCTGATTGGAAGAGAGTTGAAGGAGCGGACTGGTTGGGGATGGAGCCAGTGAGAGGTTGATAGAGAAGGCCCTGGAACCTGAGCATCCAAGCGGTGAGCTTACATATGCAGCAAGCTTTACGCGCCAGGTATGCACCAACCACACTGTTAGATATAATCAGTATTATAATTCATGCTCAACTAGAATTTAGTTTACAATGCCGGTACATTTTATATTGCCGTGTTCAAAATGATGACAGTGATCGCTTGAGGATTATTAAGAACACGGCCTTATTGATTTATGTTATCCTGCGCGAATTTAAGGTAGGATTTGTTTAATGAAGTCGAGTATCAAATTGAGATGGGATATTATCTGCCTAAGCTGTTGATCATAAATCAGTCATATCAATCTCTCTTCAAAACAAATACCTAGTACACGGGGAATCATGTTAGTTTGATCATCAGGTTAGATGTCATGTTTTATTATCTAACATGAACATTACACACCCGTATCACAAAAAGAAACACATTTCTTTATGTGTCGGTTTAGATGGATTTGATTAGTGTAAAGTTGATACCGATTAATACGTTACTGATTAAATTAGTTATAGCTCATTTTAACATTCAGAAATAACCAAAATTCAAATTACTAAATGCACGTTTTGCTTGCTTTAGCTAATCTGTGGATAAGTTGCGTTGGGTTTCCATTGTTTCACGTCAGGCTGATTAAACGTTAAGGAAACGAGGATACTCTCTTCTTGTTGCTAATCACTGGATCCACTTCAACTTGTTTCTTATCAGGATATCTGTATCAACGAGGACATTTTTAATCAGCCGGGTAAGGTTAGCAAATATTATCTCCGTCGCAGTGTTCTCAAGTATGATATTGCTACTGTAACAGAAATCTGTCAGCGAAACCCAAACACAATTCTATTAATCGTCGAATACCATAAATGAAGTCATGTCTGCCATGTTAAGATATTTTAAACAATGTTAACCATATCTTTCTTGCTACTGGGGAACAAAATCCATTTGGTATGATTAGGTTACTAGTACATGTATGTGGATGGGGATACAGTTGAGTTATCTGCTGGCTGTCATGTTTGAATACCCGTCACTCTATTAAGTACATGAGTGTATCTAGTGACTTATGCACACATGACGCTGCGAGATAAACTCAGATAGGGCTAATATAGCAACTTCTCAAAATTGATCTTCCTTCCATCACCCTCGAGTTAACTACAAACAGGGTGAAGGTCCATATCACCGCGCACATCATATCAATGTTTCGGTTGCCAGAAGGTTTTTGCAAATGCTTGTCACAGGCAAACATAGTGGCAATCACAAAAAGCCTATCATGCCTTGTTTTGGCTCGAGGGGAAAACTGTCAGCTTGTTAGCATTTATTAATTTTTCTTCGTCATTCGTATCGATAAGGAGACATTTAAACCCTTTTCTGTGACTGGTGGGGCGATAGAGGCAAAAACTCGGCTCTCGAGTCGTTCATGATGGGCTCCAAATTCTATAAATTATCGTGTTCATGACAGCTGACACGCATATTGAGATTTCGAGAGAAACAATAGGCAATAAATTAATCGAGACAGTTAACATATGTATTTAAATATGGATGTGAACCCATGGGAAACTCGAAGAATATGTCAGATGGATGGTCCCAATCAAAGGCATCGACCTTATCAGTTTTATATAAATAAAATGAAATTAAAGTCACCTTCATGGCTGCTGTACGTAGGATCCTATTTGTACTTATATATATGCCGAAAATTGATAATTGCATAGATTTCCGTGAACAGAACATCAACGATCGTAGGTGAATTTTGGCAAGAGTTGTTTACGGGTCGAAGTTGTACTAAGATAGCTAACTTTTCATTGAGTTTGATGCCTTACATATATTACTGTATATCAAAGTTAATAAATACATGTTGCGATGTCATGAATACTTTACCGGTCGTGCCGAGGTCGTTTGATTTTACTTTAACATTGCGTAAAACTTAATTAGATATAGTACTGTAATTATATAAGATTATATGCCATGCATATATTTATGGATTCGCATCTGTGAATCTGTGAGTTTAACCGAGAAACATTTTCCATTAGTGTTTCGAAATCCCATTGTTGTTAGCAGATATAATATTGTGTAATCGGATATAGAAAATTATAATTTAGAGGACGCAGTCTCCTTAGCCCTTGAATTGAACAGATTAGACTCGCCGGAAAAAGTCGTTCTGCAAATATCACACAGAAGTTACAGGCTGAACATTTGATTTATTTTGTCAAGAGACGTATACAGCATTTAACACTTTCTGATGCCGAGAATATAACAGTGATCGTATAAACGGAGAATAATAATGTTAGACCAGTCTTACAAACAAATACTGTAGATGTCCGTTATAAGGCGGGTAGCGGGGAAATAGCCTATAAAACGGCCTTATAGCGGATTTCTGGGCGACCTTTGACCCGCGTTATAGAGAACAATAGAAAACACAAATCGGGGGACACGCTAGACATGCCTTATAGCGAATACCGCCTTATAATGGACATCCATATAACGGAGATCTACAGTACTACGATGTATCAATTTTCTAACACATATGATGCTCCGAAATGAATTATGAGGCTTTTTATTGATAATGATTCATGTAACAATATTCCAGTTTAGTTTTCCGATACATTCCAGGTCCGTCACTCATAGTGACCGATTGTATTGACCATGGATGTTAATTAATCATCAGGGGATGACTATTAACCATGAGTTTAAACCAATGAATATTTATGAAGTGATACAGATTTATCACTAGAGACTTAATTCATAATATTGCTAATATACAAGTTCGGATTCTCATGACGTTGATCGACGAGTAACCTTCCTCCATTTTCAAACCGAGCAATTTTGGTGTGTGTACAATTACGTGTACGGCCAAATCACGCCCACATCACCGGCAGGTGCCACATTATTATTTGCTGCCGAGTAAAAGCCGTCTTTAGCAGCATCTTTAAATCGGGAAGGATCGGGCCGAGAAGGAGTGATCCTTTAACGCGGCTCTGCTGATTTTCGTCACCAGGTCCCGGTCCGTGTGAAATAAGAATGGGGAGATTTATGGAGAACGTACGACTTGGCATTTTTGCTTGACATAAATTTCTCTGATTCCAATAGCGGGTTTTAATCACTGACGACAAACATTGATTTGTGAAGAGATTAATGACCTGAGTGATCCATCTTCTTGTCACATATTTGCCGGCTTGTCACTCCAACAACACCATATCACAGCCTCCTCAGCACTACTGGAATGCTTCTGTTTATAATAAAACCACATTTCTCAAATGTTTTCCCATTTTTAATTGATTGCGTCTACGGGCCAACAGCACAATCCAATAATCAGCATATTTTCGATTGCATTCGTTTCATTTGGTCAGCGGACCTATTTCATGTGTTTTATTAAAACAAATTTGGATGTCTTAAAGCTAGATCACCGGCAGTTGAATATTCATTTCATTCGGTCGCGGGCCGAGGCTCGTGTCTAATTTTTCGGTCACAATTTTCCTATGGCGTAATTGAGACCTTTCAATTGCCCTCGTCCCGTTTTAGACGTTTTGTTTGCGCAATAACGTTTAATAAGGAAAACTATATTTTATTACCATTCTTAGTGTGCGTACCTAACATGTACCTGTCGTGGAATTCTTTCGTTGAAGCTTCGAGTCGGCAGTTAAATGATGAAATACACATAGAATGAATTAGTCCATATTTTGGTTACCAATCTTTCCGTATCATAATATTTAAAACACGTATAGCGCTGATTTGAGGATTCTAGACATTTTCAGCTGCCGGTGGTTCTTCTAAACTACGAATATTTCCTCTACAAACGACCGTGGCACAAACCCAAACTCTCACTTAATTGCTGGACAATTACCTCGAATACCAACGCATTCCATTCGTTATGCGGGCACACCAAACAACATCCCCCGATTTCCTATTGTTTGTTTTTCAATTAAAGATGAAAAATTTTCTGACTCAGGTTCTGTAAATTGCCTGAGGGAATGATTAATGGGCAATCTGTTCGTTAATAAATAGCATCGAGAGTCAGGCCAGAAATGTACAAATAGACTAGACTGAGAGTTGAGATCGCGCTTGACGGATCGGTTCTGCCCGGTCTACTCGCGGGAAAAACGCATGCAGTCCGGTAAAAGAAATTCATATTGAAACCAACGCAGGCTTCTCAAAGTGTGAGCAGAATTGGGAAACGAGCAAAAATAAGTTTTCTTAAATTCTTAGTGAATTCTTACTACTTTCTGTTTAATGTTCAAGAAAATCTATAAGGTGAGACTTAGAGCGCGTTTCTGTTTCATAATAATGTAGTAGGTTTGTAATTAAACCAAATCAAATAACGCAGCAGCCAGGATGTAGAAGGTCTGGGATTATTTGTGTACTTAAGGTTTTGTGTTTTATATCACAACAAAACAGATATATATATTAGAAGAACATGCGCACCCCTTGTAGCTCCCAAAGAACGAATATATTTCCGCCTTTTTTCATCATCGTCTTCCGACCCCGGGCTATCCCAAAACCCATTTAGTAAATCCCGTAACCCTTTTAATTTAAAAAAATCAAACTTGTTTTAAAGGACTACAATTGTTCTTCTTAAAAAAACAAAGTACGATGAATATATTTGTGTTAAGGACCGATAGTAATACGATTATAAAATCTAAAAAAATAGGCTTAGTACATTACTCGCACATTACTGTGGATAAAGTCACCCAACCGGGGATTGACGTAGGGTAGCGATTTCGGTCCACAGGGATAGTGCAAGTAATGTACTTTATTCCTTTTTGTTTATTTGTAAGAACTTTATTACTTATTGAGATTTTAGACATTGTTAGAGTACAGCAAATTGTTAAGGCCAGGTTATCCATACAAAGCCATATTTCTGACCTTTGTTGTAGAAGAGATTGTTCCGGTATAACGATTGACGAAAGCGTTCTGTGGGGATAATAAAGTCCCGGGCTCCCGCTGTTGTTCGTTGTATTCAGGTTAGCGGCGTGGTTGGGTGAGATATGGTAAAGGTAATATCAGGGTATATGTAGCCACTTGGTCAAGTGAAAGATCGCGCTCCACATCTTAGAGATGGTTCGGTTTTCCTTTTGGTCTTTAAGACTCGATTCAGGCTGTCTTTGGAATCAAGTCCAAGATGTTACATAATCGGGGTGCATTATGCACAAATGACATTGGCGTTAGGCTACTGACGATCGCCGATATGTGACCATATTTCTAGAAATCAAATGAGATATCTGAAAAGCGTTGATTATTTCCTGATGCCGATAATTGATTTAAACATTGTGATTCCACGAAGAATACACCAAATAGATTTTAACAGCTTATAATCAGCGCTTGCAATACAATTGAGAATTTAGCACGGAAACTAGTTAACTTGATCGAATGTTAATATTATCATGTAACGGGTGAATTGTACACAGACTGAGAGCGTCCGTTAACATTCAGGAGGTCGAAAGCCAGTAAAACTTTTATCTTGTATAAGATATTAAGTTGTTGAGTGAACACAAACATCTGAATATCATGAAATAATACTGTGGACAATATAATGGTAATATTATGGTTTAGGGATATGCTAACACATATTAAGAGCCTCAATGCACGCTTCTACATACTTGTTGTGGATGACAAGTGCCTCCTAACATGTACTGCTAGATTGTCCAGTTCGCGCTGCTGTTACTACTGCTGTTACTACTGCTATTCAGTAAGACTTCTGGCACCTCTAACTCTCTCTGGTATTCCTTCTTCCTGTATCCCCTGAGAGGAGATCTGTTTCTGAATAACATCAGAATAACAAAGATGATGTACTACTTTTGAAATAAATGAATACCACTATCTAGATTAGACGTACAACTTGAACAAGAGAATACGTCTCATTGATTTGAATACTGCTTTTCTGCTACTTCGTTGGCCGCTCGAAACTATAAAACAGGCAAACGGCTGTCCTTTTTCTTGAATTTTCGGATGTTTGAGGGTAAAAGTTCTGACTCAAAAAAGGGACCACACCGAGTTCTTTTATCGTAAAGATCATCTCGCTTTATTTCTTTTGCATGGGGTTCAAATCTTTTTTGTAAATCAAGATTGACTGGAATAACTTTTCCTAGCTATAACACAGGCCTCCGAATCCACCCGGCTACTTCTTAATGTGTAGATGCGTGTCCATAAGAATAAATGACCTAGTCCCCGCTCGGTCTTGCTCTGTAACTTTTCTCATAGCTTGTTATTGCAAACTTGAAGGAAATAAGTCACACAATTGAAACAAAGTAAATATGTTTACGCCAAAACATATTGTTATAATGACTTCATGAGGGATGACATACCAATTACACTTTATTTGCGATAAATGTGGATTCTATTAAGATTATTCAAATTACAGATGTAATTTGTCCAGCTCTGCCCTCCGACGGAGACGTATCATGAGTAAGAAGAGAGGATACTGTAGAGAACGAGAGGTGATTTTATAAGAAACAGGATAACAAGTTTGTATAAGCTTCGAAAAGTAGACACACACTTGAAATAGTTTTCCTCAAACGCAAGATGTAATATCAAACAGTATACATATCAGCTACATCTATCTAACATAATTTAATATTGCTACTGACTACTGCAATACTTGTAAAGGTGATCTACTACTTCTCAAGCAAATAGATACACCCATTTATTGACAAGATTATGCCGATCTACCAGCGTATTCAACTAACATATTCGGCAATTCGAAGTTCAAATATACGCAATATATGGTAACAAAGGGGGAGCGCTAGCTAGTTTGATTGTCAAAAATTGAAACCAGGGAAAAAGCGCAAGGATTGTGCACTGCTGAGGTTTAAATTAACGTTGGTAGGCGAACTTTTAACACATCCATTTAATAATCAATGGAACCAGACATTTGATTGTCTGTAGTAAATACCACTGCCCTAGCAAATACTTGTCAATTTCACCCCTAATTTCTCAATTCATGTTGCCATCTACAATCTCATCTACTGTAACTGTAGTTCAATCAAACAGAGATTAAATGATGTCATCACTTTGACGTCGTCAAATAATCGTTACCTTGGTGAGTTGATCACTTCGTGCATTTTTTTCGAGGGTTCGGGCCGGCGACGATTCCGTCACTAACTACAAATCGAACTTTGAGTGACCTAGAGTACATTCTATTTTAGTAAAAAACAACAACAAAGGAATATCAATAGTCGTACTAACTATTAACCTCTCATCATTGTTAGAAAACCAACCTACTAAGCATTTACAGGAAAAAGAAATCTAGCATCATACATGATTGTAATGCAGTAAACGTTTACGTGAATCGTTGACCACCCAAATAATAATTTGATTTTAGATATAAATAAAGTGGTATTTCGAGATTCTTCTGGATATATGTAATAGATATGCACGATACCTATATGATGTAATGACGAAATTGGCCGAAAATAAGCTTTTGGACACCAATTTGTTCAGATTGTCTGTTGCTGTAATCGATGACTCCTTAAGCCGGAAAACCAAGGTCATAGAATTTAAAATGTTGAACTTAACTGGTAGAAATATCCGGAAGCATATGCCAAATCTTTCCCCACAGAGATTGTGAACAACAACACTTGTCTAAGAGCAAACCCTCTAATACTGTAATAGTCAGTCCAGGTCAAACCAGATTCACGAAGCCTATGCTGAAACTATTATGTAACTTATTACACTCGATGGTCTTGCGTATAGTATTTGACAAGTAGCATTTCTTGGGAGCAAGAATACAAAACGTGTGACGCGAATTTCCAATCTGGCTGGATTCAATACATGCGTGTGTATATTCTTATGAAATAAAATTATTGAAATTATTAAAAGATTTGTAGTCGATAACAACAGACACGTCTGACGTGTTATTTGGTTTTATGTTACGTTTATTCTGATAAGCTTCCGCGGAAATATTTGGCAAGGGTTTAAAAACTCCTTGAATCAATCTACAGACGAATCGTGTAATATTTTTCATGTACTATTTTATGCGAGGTGAACTTGACTTGTCCGGCCACCTCTTGGAACTGGCGCGCG
>JAXGGS010433377.1:0-11995 GCA_035585475.1 Armandia brevis
GGTACCGGGTGAGGATGGTGGAACCCTGTGACTCCAGAGACAATCTTACTAACGGCGGTTTAAGGGTACCGGGTGAGGATGGTGGAACCCTGTGACTCCAGAGACCGGCGGGCAAACTTCGAATATGGGACAATAATGGGTTAGTCATCCCTCCGTTGTTCCCCTGTCCTACCCTTAAAACTCGATTCCAGTAAATCACCCATCCCTCGTAAATCTCCTCTCCCCCTTTAAATCACCCTCTATCCGACTATATATCTCGTTTACTAGTAAATCTTGCCGTCCCACGATACATCTGTTATTCCTGCCCTTCTCCCCTCCTCTGCCCGTCTCCCCTCCTCTGCCCGTCTCCCCTCCCCTGCCCGTCTCCCCTCCCCTGCCCGTCTCCCCTCCCCTGCCCGTCTCCCCTCCGCATCACACATTATTAACACCATGTAATAAGAAAGTCCGCCCTTAAGTCATTAGATAGAATTGTCAATAGCGGGGATGCTGTCTATTACATTCTATCAGCTGACTATCTACTAGTTGCATCTGACTAATCATAGAAGCTTCACCTAGAAGCGGACATTGATCTCAGAGACTATAAAAGCCAGACATGAGGATATGTCGCGCTCCAGTGGAAAAATAGCATGCTTGGTCGGGGTGGGGCACTGCTTTATTCTGAGTTATCAACAGTTCATGGTCGCCCGAATAGTAAAATACAACAGTGTCTATCAAATGACCTTGCTTGAAGTACGTCACGTGTAAATGAACCGTGACCCCTCTTATAAAAATAGCTAAAAATCGATAGAAAGAAAAACCTTTCGCGGGCATGACCCGCCTTATCGTCATACTGCGTTACATCAATTAGCTTTTAAATATATCGGACAGCCTTATAGTGGATAGCCTTATATCGGACGGCCTTGTATCAGACAGCCTTGTATCGGACAACCCTATATCGGACAGCCTTATATAGGACGGCCTTATAGTGGACAGCCCTATATCGGACAGCCTTATATAGGACGGCCTTATAGTGGACAGCCCTATAATGGTCATCTCCAGTCATTATATTTCTATGTGCAATGATAAGTTATAAACAGCTATGAGAATATATGCTTGAGCATATCTATGTGACGGGAAATCTGAAATGTGTCATGTTTGAGATACAGGGCACCCGGGTAGATGATTCCTGACCCGTTTCAGCCGGAAAGGTGACAAAACTCCTAAATGGACCGATAGTTTAGGGTGATACTCGGGTGACTTATGTGATTAAACTGACCAAGACACCGATATATTGCTATAACCATGGTAACAGTGAAACATCGATACACACCTCTCGCTTTATAACGCTCATGAGCTATATTTGTAGTTTTACACAGAAATGTTCGGTTACTATGTATTTTTATGATAATCCTCTGATACCTCTATAGCGTCCACACTTATCTTGGGTTCCTGAAATGAAGAAGATTTATCAGCGGCTTAGTTTAACTTGTCGGTCTCGGGATCACTCAAAAAGTCTCAATCCACACAATGGTGCTGATAATATAAGTTAGATAATTCTCGCTCAGAGATTCAACACTGTCACTTAATCCCTGTACAAACTTTATCTCACTCATACATGATTCTATTCGAAAGTGTCTATGAATCCTCAGAATAGGTTATTTATCCAGCCTTACCCCTCCTGAATGGTTTATTTCTACGTTATGGATTATAACTGTTTAATAATTACGACCGTGACTGACATATTGTCTCGCGGGTAAAAGGAATAACTCTCATGTAAATGTACATTTTTACAGATTAATTTTGAAAACATGCTGACTTTCATCATATAAACATAATTAAAACTTGGAGACAGCATTTGCTAATTAAAATTAGATTATCTGATGAATTAACTCCGGACTTGTACTAAAGTGAAGTTTATTGTGAAACATGCAGTGTAACGTCTACAGTCTAGGACTAACTGATTTAAATATGCTGACCGTTAGGATTTGGGATTCCCGCGAAAAGATTTAAATACTAATTAGCCATTGGTCATTAGGCGATCCTAGAAGTCACATGTATATTATCGGGTGCGCGCATAGTGCGTATGAGGTGCGCATTAATCAACCGGAACGGTGCTTTATAGACACTGCATGTTCTATAATAAACTTCACTTTACCACAACTTGTTTCCGGTAGTGGTACAAATTTTATTGGCGCCAGTCGCAAATTGAAGGAGCTCATGAAAAAGTGGAATATGTTGGCCGTGTCAGAGTACCTAATGGAGGAAGGTATCGAGTGGAAATTCAACATTCCTACCAGGAGCCACCACGGAGGAGTGTGGGAGCGACAGATTCGCTCTGTTCTAGTTATTATGATTGATTGGTGAAGAATCAGATTTTGTCTGATGAGTCATTGCACACTAATTTGTGCATGCTGGAGCAGAACATTACATCTAGGCCGCACACTTTTTTGATGAATTGGGAAACAACCCCTTTTTTCAGATGTCCCCCCCCCCCCTTGGATCCTAGTGGTACGCCCTAATGTGTCACTACTGTTTAAGACATAGAAGAAGTAGAAGACTAACTAAAACGTTTTAGAGAACAAGGACCAGCCTTTGCTTTGTTAGCAGTCTAAATGTCCGTATTGCATAGTTAAATCACTGCTCAAAGCAATTGACTAGGAATAATATGTCTCAGTGTAATGGCTCGTTGGCAAATTCAGAGATATTCACTAGGCAGGCATGTAGACTGAATTGTTGATTAAACTTTGTATCTTTCAAACAAGGTTCAAATGTAATATTTGCACGATCTGCTGATGTACACACAGTCGCTAACTGAATGATACATCAAAGCACACTCTAGAGTCGATTGAATAGAAGATCTGAATAGGATTTTATTCACTATCCCGCACGGCTTTAAAAGGCGAGTCAGTAAAAGCGGTGTCTGGCTTAATCTCTTCTGGGTGAAAAGCAGTGAAAAACTAACATCAGATATGTTACTGCGTCGATGGGATGAAACATATTTTCTCTCACAAAATATCAGTACGAGAGGCCAGTCGTTATTCAAAAATAACAGATTGCTTACAGGAGCGATTTCTCCCGGTTGTCAAATCAATAATCATCGGATCGCATGTTGATAACCTGGCTGTATACATACTTAAAACTGCTCGTTTTAAACAAGTTCTTAAAACCATTTAAAATATTTATATGGCAGGTTTCTTGAGAGCGCTTGCCAGATAATATGAAGAACTGAGACTGTCAGGATAGCGCTAAGTTGATTAATCATGCATGTTGTCAATATATAATCTAAATTGAGCCGCATTTACAAAAATATCGCCTAATATTTGTCCTATATTATCAACGTAGTTATATAATCGTCACGCATGGTGTCTGGGATGTCATGTATCTATTAAATTATTTTACCTTTTCGCTTATCTGTGAATCTGGCATGGGCGTGACTTGATAGCGATAATTGTAACTACAAACCGATTTTAGATACATATGAGAATGTATTGTGATTTTTAGACTATTTATAGTTGCTTTTCTTATAAGTCTCTGGCAGCTCTGAAAGTGTAGTAACGTACAATCTTACCTTGTATCTCCGGGCAAGAAGACAATTTATCAGCCCTTGATTTGAAGTTGTGAATCTCGGAATCACGTGACGAGTCTGAATCCTCACAGTGGTGCTGATATTATACGTTAGATAATTCTCACACAGAGATTCACAATATTGACTTAACGACTGTTCAAACTTTACCTCACCCAAACTTGATTCTATTATTGAATGTCTATAAATCATCAGAGCGCAATATTTATTCTGCGTTATCACGACTTTGGATACAAATTTTATTTCAATGAGCGTTCACGATCCTGACCTGCAGTTGAAGTTTACGCTCTATCGTAAAATAGAATTTTACGCGGCGGCATGCGGCCGCCGAGCTTCGCTCGGTAGTAATGTTCTGTTAATAAGCATGCACCATATTACTGAATTTAGGCGTATACAGTAGACCAGTTCGCAGATAGCTCGTGTGGGATCGCAGAGTCCTACAACGAGCTCTAGAATACCGGGCGAGGCGGGTACAAAGTCAAAGTCAAAGTCAAAAAATACCTACACTATGCGAAAACTCCCCCAAGTCGTTCGAGAATTTGTAAGCCAATCAACTGTGATATATAGCATAACCTCCATCTACCGGCTCCCTTATTAACCTGGTCTTTAGTCTTGAAGACCCATCGTTTTTTAAAAAAACAGACTTAGATGGACAGGGCCCGCGCAACTTGACATCAAATTAGGACAAGTGCCCGCCCGGATGTAAAATGTATCGAGAAATGTTTCACCCTTTGCTGCGATCTAGAGATCTGCAAACGGGTCTATTACGTACCCATTTCTGGCAGGGCCTCTCCTGGCCACGTTCGCCAGGTTTATGGCAGGGACAATGTCGTAAAATTTTTGGGGGCCAAAATAATTATATAATGTTTAAAATATTAGAGATAAGTCTCCACTAAACATATATTTGTAATCCCAGCTTGAATACTAAATCTGGTAGGGGGGAATTTAAAAACAATAAATTCGAGGATCGAACCAGGTTCGCCAGGGACAAAAGTTGGATGCACTACCAATTGGGCCGCTAATTTCATATTGAATCAAAGAATGGGACATGAGTATTAATATGTATATATTATGGCGTTATATTTTTTAAACTTACAAATGCTTTGCTTGGTTGAAGGCTTTGCCTTCATTATATTAACTTCTTTATGTATTAGGTGTATTGTATTGTATATGCCTATATGCGTATGTGTATCTTAATTTATCTTTATCTTTAACACTATTCATTTACAGCATGTGATATACAGTGAGTCACTCAAGATCTGACCATGATACAACCAGGCAAAAGAGCTCAAAGATTGAGTATGGCTGGCTTTTAAAAAATGTGTTCCTCATCAAAATATAAATTAGTTATCATGCAGTCATATGTAGTGCTTTACATATCAGTATACATACCAATACCAATGTATTGTATATATCTTCTCAACAGCATTTACAGTAGAGGGTGAATGTAAAATATGCAGTAGAATCCGCTGGAAGGGAGACTACACAATATGGTGTTACACAAATAATACACCGGATTAAAAGTGATTGCTTTTAATTCGATCTGATTAAACAAATATAACATTTCTCTGAGATGTGATACACGTGAACATTGAACTTTGATTCCCAAAATCGGTGTTCGTAAGGCACTTGACTGTGACTATTAGAATAAAGGGTAAAGGAAATCAGTTGGGTGGTATTTTACAAAATACCAAGTATAATTTATTGTTCGACTATTTCAGTATGACTTGAATATTTCAGACCAACTGATCATAACTAATTTTTAAAAGGACAAAGTTGACTTTTACCGGAACAATGGCCTCACCCCTGGAACAGGTATTAACAATTTGTGATAGGCCTGTGAATAGAATCAACTGTAGGGATCCGTTTTCAAGGACTCTTCCTGGCTTCATGGAAAGGACATATTGGCGGTGTACAGAAACTGCTGTCTATAAAATGGCTGACTGTCGCTGGCTGTGAATTACAACCAATAGTTGTAGCTGCTGGAGCTGGCCACTGCAATGTGGTCTCCCTCCTCCTCTCACATGGGTCAGATATAAATGCACGGAATATTGGTTGACAGACTCCTGTTAGCGCTGCCTGTATCGGAGGGAATGTAGCTATGATAAAATGGCTGATACAGAATGGAGCTGACATAAATATAACCAGAGACGATGGTTACAGCGTAATGCATGCTGCCTGTGAAGGAGGTGATTCCTCTGTTATACAATATATAGTGGAACTTAACGGCTTTAATGTCAATGCCCAGATACAGGATGGAACCACATCACTTTACATGGCAGTACGGCATGGTCATAGTTCTGTCATACCTATACTACTACAGGCTGGTGCAGATCCACAGCTGAGTAGTGACTTAGGTTGGATACCTTTACATAAGCCGCTATGACTGGTCATACTGAGTGTTTGTCCCTCCTTTTACCTGTCTCTGACATCAACACCAGGGATAGAGATAACGATACAGCTTTGCTTGTCGCTGCTTACCATGGTAAAGATGAATGCTGCGAGCTTCTGCTTGAAGCTGGAGCAGATACTGATGTAGTTGACGATGAAGGAAATGAGGCTTTGGGATCAGCTGCTATTGAAGGGCATGACAAGTGTGTTTTATTATTACTAAAACACGGAGCTGAGGTCAGATGGGATCATGCGAAATCTCCACTAAAACTAGCAGAGGGTAATGGTCACACCAAAGTTATTGAACCTCTGACTCTGTACAGGAAATCTCCAAATATATGCACAAGCAAACAAAACTAGGAACTCATAGTCAGAAAGCATCAGGTAAAAGCAACCATTATTGCTACAAATACGTCCTCTGACCTGTGATCCTTGAACTTTGTACAACATAGCAACATGATTTATAAAGGCAATTAATTCGTCAGGTAACTAATTTGCTTTGACAATTTATGTGTTAATTTCATTACCGTACTAAACTTTATTACAAATACTCATTGTATCGCTTAAAGATTAAGCATGAATAAAAACACCATGACTGGATTCAAGCTTATTTATGCAACTGTCATCCTAGTTGACGTCCAATTATTACTGTGATATCTGTGATTAATTCCAACTGGATATCTTGACCATGTCGTTAGTTTCTGTGCATTGTGTCACAGAACTAGAGGAGACAATCTGTACTACACCAACCTCATTAATTTGGACTGTCTCTACGCTGGTACAAGTTCGGCCTCGAGTATATTATAAATATGTTCATTTTATCAGGATAGCAATTTCGGGGAGCTATTAAAACATAATCAAAAATACTAGCTGTTGTAACACGGGCTGATAATTTTGGATGACCTCTTATAGCTGCTGACTGTGCCACTCCGCTCAACAATCGGACAATCCATATTTTACATTGTCTTAAGTCTCACGAATGAATACATGAATAACACCGTCTTCCCCCTAGGGACAATCATATATTCAACGCAAACCATGAAAAAATACTCAAAATATGAGACCGAGATTGATCACGTTTTCTCTGCAAATTAGTATTGAGATTCTCATTGATGCCAGTATACAGGTATTTGTATGAATCATGTGACGTCACAGTACCCCAATAATACTAAATTAAATGTGTACCAGAAGTTATGAATGGTATGACGTTACAATGTATCTGTAACTATGAACATGATAATGTGATATTCCCTAATTAGGCACACCAAACTACTGACCGCTCATTCGTCAACAACTTAGCTACTTTAGACAGCAAATATCACATTTTCTATCAATCATATAGAACAATGAATACCTCAGTGATAAAGATAATTTCCTGGGCTACAAGAATATATAATACATGTCACGGAATCTCTTTTGAAATAAAAGATTGCCAAGCATGTAGATTGAGTACAGTTTCACGCAAAGGTATAGTAAAGCGGAGAGGTCGAAAACTTTGTGATTTTACTTTTGCTTCTAAAGCACTTTCATGTTAAATTAAATATGAATTGATCAGATTGATCCATGAAACATCGTTCGTCACTGTTAACCACGATATAGACCAGGCATTGCGTGGCAGGGAGACAACCAACATTAATGCTAAGGTGATAATACCCAGTAACCTGAACAACAAGGACGTCATCTTCGTCCACCTGGATTTGTCCGTCAATGTGGAATCTGTCGTATCTAACGTTGACATAAGCGCCCTCAGATGAACCGCCATTTTGAGTGGTGCTGGTGGATAGGGACCAAGCTACTCGCGGTGTACTGATATGCGGATGATAATAAAGTCCTATCAACGATATCTCTCTGTACTCTGAGCTGCTGTACATCTCACCGGCTACGAGCTCTAGCTGGATGACGTCAGACTTGTTTGCTGACGTTATCACTGTGCCGTTTAAGATGCCGTTTCCGGTCTGGGTTGTGCTCGTTCTGACCACCTCCTTGATAGCACCGCCATGTTGTGTTAGCCGCAGAGTGACTCCGGTGTTATCAACGGTACCAGTCGTGAAAGTGAAGAAGTTGTATCCGTTATACGGTATGCGGAAACCAGTCAAGCGTTCATCGTTCACTAGTACACCATCGCTCGATTCTAATTCTTCGAAGTGGAAGGTTCCGATTTGGTTCCATCCAGTGGTTCTTGTTAACATGAAAGTTAGTTACCAGAGGCTCCATTGTATCGGACATGCTCCATCCTGTCCAGCGCCCTGCCACCGCCGAACGGAACCCTCCTAGATGCTCAACACTCAACACATTTCCTTTTTTACACTTGTATAGCCACAATTTACCAAAAGTATCTCGAGCACCAGTGGGATCGCTCCCAAACCAAAATACAACATTCTCTGTAGTTACTTCCTAAAGTGAAGAGAGTAAGTGTCCATCATGCACTCAGAGCAAACATGTAAAACCCGTCTCACGTGAACCTAGTACTTGTATCCATGCTGTTTCTGGTGTCGATCAATTCTTCAAAATCAGTATGGGTCCATGAATTACCATTTGGACTAGTGGATGAGTACATCGAGGATTGGACTATCTATTGGATAAAATTTATTATTAAACAAAGATTCAAGGCTGCATAAAATTATTAAATAATTTTTCAGGCCCAACCGCATGGGCCTGAGACTTACCGCAGCCCTCCGCAATTTTGTTTGGATTTTTAAAATAAATCGACTTCTCAGAATAAAATTTTTAAACAACCTGCCGTATCCTTCTCAGCTGCCGCACTCCCGATTTCGAGTAAAAAACAAGAAAAAGGGCCACCGCACCCTACTTTTCGAGAAAAAAACCCGCCGCACCCTCTGTTTCATTTCAGAAAAAAAAACTGCCGCACTGCACTGGCAAAAAGGAGTGAGCATTTGGGATTTTTCTTCTGCTGGAGCTACGTTGAGAAGAAAAAAGAAACATTAGGATGCATGTGATATTTTACCTGTTTTAGCTTGGCATGCTGTCCAGTGCTGGTCCGGCAAATCTCCAGCGTGCTGAGATAAGATACATGTCCCGGGTGACCTCTGTTGAGACCCCTGCATCACCTGTATTCCACCGGTTCCATTAGTATCTGTCACTGGCGGCTCTGCGATGGCAAAGCTCTTACAGTCGTCCTCCAAGCAGGCAGATCCACATTTCAGGATATCAGTCATAGAGTGTGTAGTTTTCAATGGAGATTCTCCATGACCCGGTTTCAAACAAAATGTTTCCTCTCTTACTGCACCGATGCCCTGAAGAACAATCAGCATTACGCATAGGCACAGCAGCTTCGAAAACCTTGCCATCTTGAAATTCGGCACTTCCGAAAAATTACAGAATTAAAAACTGCACAATAAGTCCATTGCTATATAGTGTCTTGTGAGAATAATATCAACAGAAGCTTGGGGAATCTGTGTTGTATATCTGGCCATAGTCGGCCTCTAGTTGAACTTTTACATGACAACGTCGTTATATATTATGAAGGAGCTGCTCATCTGATCCATTAACATAATTATATGGGTAAAACAAACTGAGAATACAATTTGCACATTAACAATATTAACTGTAACAGTGTATTTCGTCAATGTGAGCTAGATTGTTGTGTACCGCCAATGTGGATATCTTTGTTGATCAAATATACTATGGGTCAGACAACTGACACTGCAAATTTGTGTTACCCATATCGGTCGGTGTTGACTTTCAGGGACGTCTTTCTGAATATAATTTTGAACCAATACCAAATTTAAGTAAATGTGCTTTAATATTTGCATACTGCAAGCTATCAGAATTCTAGTGAATTATTGTCTTTTCGTTATCATTATTTTATTTCGGTGAGGGGAAACTGCAGTTTGCAACTATTCGTGAATGAACGGGCTTCGGATCAAATAAGTTAGGGATTAACTTACCAATTGTTATAATAAACACTACGAAGTTACCCGTACCCATTTGTATAATGGAATGGCTGATTGATAATTAATGAACACAATAAAACAATTACGGATCACCCAGTATGAAGACGATGCTCACTCTCTTGTACATTGCCCACGGTACGATGCGCTACACAGACAATACGCGCCGATCCTGTGTCACATTCCCCCGAGATCTACCGTCGATGAACGCTTAAAATCAATATTCAACTCTAAAGACAAAAGAGTGTTGGATAATCTTAGCATATTTATACGTAAAGCAACAATTCTTCATGGCTGCTATACAAACGCATATCTGGTGACAATGGGTGACTCCCCTAATACGTAGCTACACTAAGACGCATCAGCAGTCTCAGTTGAAATTATATTATTTCAACTGTACAGACATGCATACATGTACATGTATATGTCTTAATCAATAAAAATTGTTGTCTAAAATTGTTGTCTAATATTGAACCACCCCCTCGCCACATGTATAGTACATCGAGTTCAAATAAGTAAAAGATCAGTGAACAATTTAGACACATCTTTCCACAAGTTAGATAAATGTTTGAATTGTTAGTCTCATCATATTACAGACATATATAAAAAAAGCTCGCGCCGAGCCCTTTAACCGTAGATTTATTACCAGTCATCCGGTCTTTGATCTTTGCGTTGTACCTTAGCGAGATGTGTGACAAAATACAATTAGCACATCAGTGGGGAAATAAATTTACCCGCGGTCTCCCCGTTCAGGGTATGGGCAGACGGAAGTGTAAATTGCCCAATCACTAACGTGCTAAGCAGCTGTATTTCTATACTTAAGATACACTATGGGAAGTTCATGAAGTGCTTGTAACAATAATTAACTTGGCCTAGATCAGTAAATGACTCATATGTTGTTGAATACATTATAAAAGTGGAGCATGCGCGCTTTTGTTCCATATTTGCATCGGAGCGGTGCTTTTTATTTTATTTAAAAAAAAGGTCAAAATAACAGATGGATGCCATGGTATATGACAATGCTTTTCCATGATGACCTGATGAATTAAAAGCTACTATAAGCTATATACTAGGACTGAAACATTCCAGTAACAAAACAAATATTAAGCATATGCTCATGTATGTGCATGTAAACAGTTTTAAAATGTTAATCGAAGCTGTGCGTCAACATAAGCATTTTAAAAAGTTTATTAAAGGCACCATTAAATCAAGAAGTTGTTTCTCAAGCCTTTATTTGCGTTTTACTATAACCTGTTTAACTATTTGATGTCTATAAAGTACCTGTTGTCATGTTTTATAATGTTCATCCTCACAGTCTACTATTAAATTACGTTAAAGTAGCTTCAAAGAGGCAATCACACCAGTATGAAATGCCTTGATTTACAATGTATGCGTGGATAGTATATTTCTCTTTTTGTTCTAATTTTGAGGGTACAAAAACATGTCTAAAAGGAAGTAAATATTTTGGTTATAAACTCGGTGAACGACCGCTACATCGATCGAAGCAAGCAGCAGAAACAATGTTAACACAGTGTTAACAAGGAGAGAATGCAACCTACTTCCCACAATCATGATGTAAATCTGCCAGCAATTATCTTGTGAATACATATAAAAAATACCCGGTAGTTGTTGAAACAGCCGATGATATTATTACGCATGTGGGTTGAACCGCGAAGAGTACTCCCATGATGTTATAAAGCCATCAAATGCGGATCCTTCAACTTAAATGGAAGCGAAAATGGAGAAGACTACCGCAACAGACAAAAAGCCAGAATCTGATGACCACACATATATGACAATAGAGGACACGACAAATGTTGTTGTTATTCAGCAATCAGACAGTACGCAAGCTAAAAGAAGAAACTGGAAAATCGCCTTTGCTATCACTTTGATTGCACTCATCATAGTGCTCTCCACTACAGGGATTGCGCTGCTCATACATTTTCTCGCAGACCATTCTGAAACGGATAATATACCTAGTAACATTGAGAAAGTTCAGTTCGCTGGGCCTCTCTCTTCACCACGACGTCATCTGACGTCGCCAACAAGTTATTCTCAGACTGAGACGGCCACCGTGCCTACCACCGGTAAGAAAGTTGAAAGTGCTAAGAGTTCTGTAGTATTGTGAGTG
>JAXGGS010433488.1:0-11994 GCA_035585475.1 Armandia brevis
GGATATATTTATAAATTATATGAAAAACATTCACAAACTTGATACTCCATTTATCTGTGGCACATATACTCTCTTTTAAAAACAGGCCTAGATCTGTTTTTATATAAAATTATAAGAGGTGTTGTAATGATAAATGGTATGGTTGGTTTCTTCAATATCTTTGTAATTACCATCATCTTTGTAATTGCCACCATCTAGGAATTCTAGGATAAATATGACGAAGCATCCTTCAGCAAAGTAGTGACAATAAATGTTAGGTTGGTCAACACTAATTCACGTTTTTCATTTCGTTTATCGCATTCGGGCCACGTGATTTCAAAAAATGCTGCCAATGGTTTCAGTTTATCAAGATGGCACTAAAATGAGACATAATATCATCTTACTTTCCTTATCATATAATGAACTGCAATGAAAAACCTCTTAACAGAAGCAGCGTATTGCATGTTTTGTGCATCCACCAATAGTAATGCCAATTCATAAAAAAGGGGGTTTACTGCTGCTTCAAGTTAGGCAGTATAACCTGAATTGCTTCCATACTAAAACAACTTATCATTGCATTACTGATTCAATTGTGCGTGTTGACTTTTGATCTTAGTTAAAAAGTGTTCAATAAGTTTTCAATAGAGCGTGACTTTTGTTATTAAAATAAAGTGTTGTTTTTTTAGATACAACAATTAGAGTGTGTATTTTATAAAATGTTTACAAATGGAATAGTTGTATTATATAGATTCATGAATGTAATTGATCGGCGTTCACAAAAGTTACCGCATCAGAGAGATCTGCTGATATGATGTTAGCTGTAACAAGATGTGAACGCGTGTCCTAGATATTTTTGTCGCCCCGCACCCCAGTAATGCATACAAGTGAATACCTGATAATTACATTTCATTCCATGATCCACTTTAGCTATATTATTCACTAAATATATGTTCATGAAAACATAATTTAATAACAAGTTGTAATATCTATAGCCATTTGATGCAATAGTGATATCTATTATCAAAAAAAGTCATTTCATATATTGTACATTATTGTTATCAGATCGATACCTGATGTACTATTTGTAGAGTTCATCTTAACTCTGGAAGCTATATTAGGAGGATCATTATTCAATGTTCCATCCGCATTAATCATGACATTTGAAGTCAGATAGGGTAGATAAATAATTATTTACACTGTGTACTCTGGTCATATGGATAATAGTTAACAGGAGAAATCCTCTCCACTTGAGGTATTATGCCGTCTGCGATCGGAAACCATAATTCCCTCTTAAGTGAAGATTCGAATTGGGGGCCTTGGATAAGTTCATGTCCTTGGTCATGGACCTCTCGGATGACCTGTCAACAGAGCAAGCGTATATATTACAGATCTATAAATACTTTTGAGCATATTCATTCAGTTTACTATTGATAATGGATTAATGAATTTGTCACATATTTATTGGTACGCATGTTGTTACACAAACGTATATTTTTTGTATGTGTAAGTATGCATGTTTACACTGTTTAATTAATGTGCATGTAAATATCATTTATCTCACCACAGTCATCAGTCTTAGAATATCAAGAGTTTTGTAATGCTGCACAAACACTCGATCCAAAGCCTCAATGAAATAGCTCCCTTTGTGTTTATTCACAAAACTCGTGTGACCTATTTCAGATGATGAATGTTTGAAATGTAAGCACAGGCTACCTAGTGTAAAACATTAAATATATTTAGGCCTCATAAAATCAAGTAATTGCTTCTCAGGCCCGCCCGCATGGGCCTGAGACCCCTGCATCCCCCCTTTTTTGGGCAATTTTTTTTAAAAAAAGGTATCTGCTGCACCCTCCTTCTCAAGAAAAAACACGAAACCTGCCTATCGTTTTTTATAAGAAAAAATAAATAAAAATGGGAAACAAAAGCATTGCCGGGGAACAGTAAGGGGGTTATTAGAAAGAGCGTTAAAGAGTAGATTTAACGCTATAAATTCACTCTTTTTATATGGAATGCAATATCGCCAAAATTGCGCCTAATTTCCCCAAAAAAACTACCGCCCCTGTGTATCGGTACCTGCTGCATCACCGATTTCCTGGCCAAAAACATTGACCTGCCGCCCGGACCCCCGGAAAAAAGCCTGAGAAGCAATTTATTAATTTTGTGAAGCCTTACATACATATTTCATCAGTTAGAATGGCAAAAACCTGGTGATGTTGAGTAGGCAATCAACATATCAGACCAGGTCGGTAAACGTTCCGGATGGTGTTCATCAGCTCGGATTTGATCCATCTTAACTGAAACACAAAATTAAAATTATACAAGATATTGGGCATGGACATTTATTGAAATATGACTGTGACTCGTATTAAAGCAATTTCTACCTCCACGGCATGCATCAACTATGAACAATTTTGGTTTGCCCATCATTACATCACAGTGTTCATTGTTGAATCGCTCAAAGATCCAGTTTAATTTCACTTGTTTACCATCAGATCCAATTATGTATCCATCGTTACCGTGAGTTAGAAATACAAGAGCAAAACAACAGCAGTTTTCCAGCATGCGACTGGTTGAATAGTCTAAAACGACTTTTTTAATATCCTGAAAGTACATACATCATTAGATGCATACTAAGCGACAGTATATCGCTATTCGATAAAACCTATCAGTCCATTTTGATAAAAAATGCTTTTGAAGGATATTCCAAAATATAGAGCGGGCGCCCCCTCTATAAATGGATAGGTCCCTAAATAAAGTTCGTCCCTGATAAGGTAACAAAAATGTTCCCATAGATGGGTCATTCCCTAATTGGGGCGGGGACAGGGCTACCTATTCTTTTGTTTACATTATTGCCATGGCAAGCAATTTCTTTCTGAGTCTGTTTCAAAGAGTTACGGACCAAAATTAGGGACCTACCCATTTATGAGATCAGCTCGGTACCCTCATTAGGGAACGGCCCTTCTTTAAGGGTTGTCCTAATATGGGGCCTGCATCTGTCCACCTTTATAGAACATGTATGCTACTAACCTCTGCAGTGATATCATCATACGTTCTTGTTCCAAATTTGAGCTCCCGAAAAAGGTGAGCTAAATTTTTGACATCATGTTTTGCACCTTGAAGAGATGAGATCCCGGGGACATTACAAATATTTATTATAACGGCAATATTTTTCTCCCGGGGGTCCATTCGATACATCTGAGGAGGATAAACTTGGAAGTCTTGAATCTTATAGATATGTGTCATATCAACAAGTACCCAGACCCAGCCGTTTATGGGAAACAAGCATCGAATATTTATGTAGCCTACCAAATTAGCACAACATCCTTCATCTTCTCCAAGGCTAGCCTCAGACCCGACTTCATAAAAATAATCCTAGTTACATATAAATATTAACCAGACTCAAAGTATGCGTAGACATGTATCATATTCATGTATATAGGGCAAACATGAGTACATTTGTGACAGTGTCCGAAGTGAGAACAAAATCGTACGTTTGGCTGAACTCCGGCTTTTCGAAGGAAGTATTCTGCCTTTCTTAACTTTGCAGTGAGCTCCAATTCCTTTTGGTTTGTTATATTGGTTTGTGGCTAAACGAAACCATAAAAAGGTAAATCGAGCACCGGCATCTTTGACCAGAATTGCTTTTGGTTAATAACATGTCTAATGCGATTTTCCTACCATGATTTCTTTCAGAGCCCTAACCCGTATATTTGGTTCCATTGGCTCTTCGTATATGCCGTCCTGCTCATTAACGCAATCATCGTAGGCAGCTTCGTCCGTGGTTTCTGGAATAATCACATGTTGCGGAATTGGCAACGATACTGAGATTTCCGTAATTGACCCACTTCTGTTCCATTTTTTCAGCTCTAAAGATGCCAAGAAAAGAAGAACTACCAAATGATATTAAAGGGTATGGGTACCATTAGTTGTGTGTATGTGTGGAATTAGGGTCAATTGCAGCTAATTGCGAACGGTCACATCTTCACAAATGTATTTCCCAATGATATATTCATCTAGTTTCGAAACAATTGTTAAATTCTCTTACTTATTTCTTACCCTTGTTTTCCCTTAATTTCTTTTTCTTGGATACTATCAGCCATCCCAACCACATTCCATTAGAGCCAACCAGCAGAACAACAAAGGCACAGAGCAGACTCGTTGATAGGGCAGGGATATAAGTACCTATATGATGATTGTCTTATATCCGATTACATATAAGACAGGCGATATTAAATTTTATGATGAATAAATCATATTCATAAATGTGTACCAGTTTTGGTAATCTGCACGGTTCCATTGCGAGGCTTCACCACTTCGTTTGACCAAACGGTTGGTGTATTCAGGTATTTTTCATAACCTATTAATATGAAGTGGTGGTTTTTCTCAGAGTGAAAATCGCCACATGTTGTTAAATATTCCTCAGCAGGCATCAGTGAATCAATTAACTCAATATATTGTGATACATTAAATGTAATTTTGTCGGTTGAGTTCAGGTCTATTTCTGATTCATCAAGATCGGATACGAGATGCCCAAGGCTGATGCGATCAATTTCTCCAGCAGTTATAGTCCAATTTAGTGCCAGCATATAATCATATGCAATGAATGAATACATCTCTATGACAGGTAACTCTGAAAACCGTAAAGATAAGTCTTCATGAAGCGTTTTCATTTCAAATAAAACTACCTCTAATCTTTCATATTTGTATCACGCAGTTTTACCTTTGGTTTGACCGATAATAACTGTTGGCGAGCTTCTTGAACCACCACGATAAAGGTTTATTGTTGTGATGTGTATACCATACTGTCTATTGCTCTTCAAGCCTTTCATCTTATAAGATGATTCAGACCCTAATATCACCTCTCTCATATATGTATTATTATCTAAGGTTTGCCATATCCCATAGGTATAGTTCCCCAGCCCTCCATCGAAAATGGGAGGATCCCATATCAATTTAAAGCTACATGAGGTCACGTCAGTGATAGAAACATTTGACGGTGGCCCAGGAATACCAGATCTCTCCAACATAATGTCGAACGTCTCGTTGTAAGTCACACCACCAACCGAAGAAGAAACCACACATAGGTATTTTCCGAAGTCAGACTTCTTGATGTGAGCAATAACTAACTCGTTTCCGGCATTGCTGATATTCTGACTTTCATGCTGCCATGAAATTGTTGATGTATTGCTGCTGCAGAAATCACATGTTAGGGTTATATCTGCTCCAACACTCCCTGCAAACACCGTGGCCACATCTACATTCCACATTGGCTTATCTGGAAAATCGTACTTACTTTAACTTGGACTAACAATTCCTTCCTCTCTAACCACGATTTGTTCTTTCGCACATATCCTATTATATAAAACGTTGATACTCACATAATGTTTGCACAATATACGTCGCCGACGTGACGATACTATATCCATCGTCAACTTCACAAGTCCATGTGCCATCGTATGCGCCAAATTCATCACACGTCAAAAGGTTTTGGAAACTGATATTGATATGGCTCGACATAACATCAAGGGTTGGATATTGATTCATTACGGTGTCGTTAGCATTTAGAACAAATGCTTGGATATTCGAGTCGGACTGCACTATTTTTCCCTTGTGTTTCCACCTGAGAGCTGGATGTTCCACGTTTGCGTCCGCGGTAACCATGCATACTAATGCAATGACGTCATCGTTTATCTCTCTTGACACGATCACATCAGAGGTCGGTTCAATGATCCGTGGTTTTGCTACGTAATGAAATAATAATTAAGAATATCTAAGCCTCATGTGATGAGTATGGCGTCAGGCAAAGGCAGTTTATTTACAGGTAGGATATTCATAGGTGTGTCAGCTAGAGGCTGTGCTAGAATTGATTTCATTCATGGTAAGCAGGTTTAAAATCAACACTTACTTCTTAGTTCTATAGCTGAAGGCTTGGACGATTGTGATTCAATATCTCCTTGGATAGTCGGATTGGTGACAGAGCACGAATAGAGGTTGTTCTCTTGGTTAGCCACAGAAGGCGGGAGCGTAAAATTCCCATCATCGGTATCGCTATATTTTGTGCCATTGATGTAAAGTGTTGCATATGATACCTTAGGATTTCCTAGATCGCTGACTAAACATCTCCCATTCATCGATTCACCGTAGTATGCTATCGCTACGTCAAAGCTTGATACTACTCCAACCCCTAATATGACAAAATATGAATTAGCTTGAACTTAATGAAAAATACGAATGAATTTATTTCGGTCTTTAGATTAACTTCAACTTAGAGTGTTATCAACGTACAATGGACAATGACAGAAAAATGCATAGGTGGACCTCCCGTGCAAGTAACAGTTTCATTATTCATAGCGATCCTCTTAGACACATCATTGGTTGACCATCTAATAGTAGCTTTTGATTCAATAAGACAGTCCGGCCTTATGATATCATGCTCCCGTGATGAAATGTGAAGGGCTTTCGTGGTCGTGAGATTAATGTCAATTTTCGTGAGGCCTAGGTATCCACAGTAGATATTGAGATCGTTATCAGTACTTAAGAAGACATTCTTGAACATTGGAGTAATTTGCATCATAGGAGGGTCTGAAAATGACAAATGAGGTTCATTTCAATTTCGTTCCGATGAAGGTAAATGACTCTAACATAGAAGTATTAGAGGACATGTGACCATGTCACAACGCCATTTGTGACACGCAGGGTAAGGAATATAAATAACCAAGTTCTTGCAGCTTTGAAAACAAATCTAGATTAAAATAGTAATACAAAACACACACAATATAAACCACTCACAAACATAGGTCAATTTGACAGTCTCACGAGGTCCTCGTCCGTGTGGATTCACTGGGGTACAGTAGTACTCCTTAGTGCAGACATCTTTCACGTAGATCTGTATATTCCCGTCGTCTTTCTCACTTTGGATTTGCCAATCCTTGTCATTGTCCTTGGTCCAAATATAGTAGATGACTCGGTTGTGGGTTTCGGTGTTTGGCTGAGAACAACCTATCTCTACGTGTGTGTACAGAGCTACTACTTTAACTTTCTCCACAGCCACTGGCTGATCAGGAACCTGAGAAGCTGTGAACAGAGATAGTTGGCTATATAAAGAGATAATTAATGGGCACATATGTTTTTAACGTTGATACTTGATTAAATGCATTAAGATGATAGATATTGCTTGGATCAGATTACACATTTGATAATGAATCACAATTACAAAATGTGGTAATCACTTCCCTTACAATTTTAATGAGCAACTAAGACGCTTATCGAGAGGTTTGAGAGTTTCGTGTACGAGTTTCTTGGACCGAGTGCTAGACAAGGCTGGAGGGTTTATAAATTCATATGATCATTAGGTGCCCTTAGATACCTGGGGCCTGGCCCAGCATAGTGTAGTTATAGTCTGTCAAGCTTCATAAAGTTGCAAGCAAAATCGGGCCGTGCCTTTTTGTTTTAGCGATCGGCGGTTCTTTTTGGGGGGCGGCTTTCAAAACTTCGAATCACGCGACTTTTGATGCATGAATTACATATATCCGCGGCCAAATAAAAAAGTTGTTTAACTAATCCTTCAATATTTTTTAACAAGTGGCTGGCCGAAAATTTTATCGTTGTGTCCGGCCTGAGTTGTTCAGTGAACCGGGACATGACAACATCTATTGTTTCAGCCAAGCACATGGCTGAACATTCTTTTGTTTTATATTTCCTGAGTGAGCAAAGATCCGAACATAGTGAGCTGTTCGCACATAGTGGCTATGCTCTAATGAACACCAGTCAAGCTTGACCATTATGAGCATGGGCATGCAGTAATACCACTTTGGTGAAACTACTGAAATTCACGCTCCAGTGGATGCCTAACTTTACTATGTGCGGATCTTAGCTCACTATGCGCGAAAGTCGCGCTAATCACAGTTGCTGGGCCAGGCCCCTGATTACCCTCCAAATTAGTGCAAAAAAGACGCCTGCAACAATTCCTTGAATGGAAATAAACATGAGTACCATTTTTGAAGTGTTTTTAAAACTTAACCTACTGAAGATGCATCTACATTCATATGGATAGAATTCAGCGTGGTTTATAGTTTATTCTTCTAATTAATACATTTAATGTATTTATGTGAATGTATGTTGCATATTTTATAACTTCCTTCTTTTGGGAAAGTTTGGGCAATCAAATTAATATCTTCGTCGTTATTTTAAAACGTAAGAGTTTTGACAATGTACAAAGTTCACAAACCTATTCAACAGAGATTAAGTGTAACGTGTAAACTTACATAATCGGTGACATAGTGATGGATAACCACGGGGATTAAGAGGTTCTACGAACGGTGTGCTTCCCTCTTAATTGAACAGGTACGCCGGCACTTGATTGGAATGAACTTAACCCCATGGTACTCCATGTTATCTCTTTATAGATTTTCTAGAAATTGGGACGAGCTTTGCGAAAATTATTCATTGAAATTGATTGATGGGGACGACGACTAACGCAAATGGTCTATTATTTGAACATCGCTAGTCTGCGTGTTATCAGGTAGGCCACAGCCTTAACCAGCGTTTAAACTAACTTCCGCGAGTGTTAGCATTCGACAATGGGCTATCTGGGCGCCTATTACTTAGGTACATTTTCACTAACATTTAAGGCTATCTATGTCACAGTTGTTGCAATTTGAAGGATTCTAACTTAATTTGATATTCTTCGGTCTTAATAAGTATTCCTAATTGGTAGTAATTGTGGAGTCAGTGACCCCAATATTCTTGAACACATCATGTGACAAGCATGATAACAATGAGCGATGTGATTATGTCTGTTCATGAATCACCAATTAACACACGGTGATGGTCACGTTCAAGTTGTATCTTCAAGAAGAAAGGTACGTAAACATTTCGGAGAAGCGTAAGGAATAATCCTTTGAATAAAATGTACAATTATATTGACTCCGACTATCTAGAGAAGCTGAGAAGCTCACATACCAGAATTACCTTTAGTGTGAACAACATTTTAATCAAGAAGGCTTTGACCACTGTTATGAACGGTCTATAGATATGTAAATTTCAAAGTAGTGGTTACAATTATGGAATTCTGCTTGAGAATCCTTAAACATATCATCCAAAATAAAATGAAAACTTACCCTGATGACTTTTACACTGAAGTAAAATTAAGAATAGCGGGATGATGTCCACCGACATCGCTGATGATATAGCAGATTGCAAACTTTGAAAGCTGAGGCTTTGGTAGCTAGCTGGTTGTGTGAACCAGCCAAGACACATTAAGCAATTAAGGAAGCTAAAATATAGTAGTATATATATTAGCCACAAAGCGCGCAGCTCTAGCGGCGGGAATGCATGATTATATAAATATGCACCTCCATTTTTCCATCACCGTAATGGGACCCGTCATGCAAGCAACTTCAAAATCATTTGAAACATCTTGTTAGTTTTATTTGGAAATACGGAAATACATTAATCACCAAAATTTGTAATCAAATCAAATTTGCCAATTAAATAAGGACACTAATCACTCAGAGACGTCCATCGGGTGAATGACTTTGTGGCACCTGCAAGCATCAAGGGGTCATTTCCGTACTATAAAGTCGGTTAACCGTGTGAATTAGAAATCATATCTAGAAGATTTAAGTAGGTTGGGAAAGAATAATTTAGCATCGATCAGGCCATAATTACTAATGTTGAGACGATTATGAACTGTGGTACCTACATCCCGACATGCACACATCCCCGTAATAAATTAGGGGTGCGACATGTTTTCTACGGTCATTTATGGTAAAAAATATGCCATTTTGACACAGATACATAGGGTCGGCAATCGTTTTTAAAATTATATTTTTGAGACAGAGAGCGGTAGGAAAGGTTCATTATTTACCAATACAAAAAAGGAGAGTCTCAGGCATATGGGGGCGAGATACAATTTAATAATTTGATGGCCTTACTGAATATTAGGGTGCACGACATAATGGCGAACCACATAAGGCCGACAGTATACTTTGGGCGACACGACGTTTGGACGCAGCGACTTAAAGGCGCCGCGACTTTTGGGCTTATTGATCCTTACTTATGGTCAAGCTGTTAATTGCCAAGTCGATTGCCAGCTTCCGTATCAATTTCACGGCAATGATATAACAGTTTTTCCTGTCAATGAAGTTTTAGCCCATCAAATCTCGGCACATTTTAGCTTGAACTATTTTAGCAGGGGCATGGCCGATGTTGTGAAATTTTACCTGTGACAGAAAGGCAAACGAAACCTCCACCATACTTGATATATGTATATGGATACACGCTAATACACAAGATGGCATAGAAACAGTCCCAATATCGCATCACCATGCTGTCAATATTATAGTTAATCTATTATTTACATTAAAGTTATTGTTTTTGTAGTTCCATTTCCTTATCTGTCGTGTCCCTTTAATTTGATTAAAATTCATTTTAATTTGATTTTAACTTTTTGTTTTCACAATTTCAATTATTTTTAATTTTGTCGTCCTTCAATCGTGTCGGCCTATTGTCATGTCGGCCTTATGTCTGTCGGCCTTATGTCGTAGACCCGAATATTACTACATACGTGCCGATGACTCGCACTCTTATTACAATCATAATTGTATCGATACATTCTGGATGGAGATCCAATATGATTCAAATTGAGATACAAATTTTTATTAATGAGTTGGCCCTACGTCGCTGACACGAAATGACTGAAATATCAATATTTCTAACTAATGTATTATCTACTTAATTAAAGAACTGTTATCTTTTGTGTGTATGATAAGATTTGATATGTGTAGTATCTGGGCTCTGATTACGTGCATATAACAATGCTTGATTAACTCAACTCTCCATATTTATTTGGTACATCAGGTACATAATATCTACAATTGCGTGTCAACTACAAGTGGAAGTGTGCCATCTATATACTCGGTCCGCACCTACGGAAATTGGGCCGCTCACCAATGCTCCCAAAGTGTATCTTGGTCGGGACAATCAGGTCGATGTTATCGGGTATTTCCTGGAAGTTGCACCTCGTCGCCGGATTACTCCAGGGATGCGGTGGTCATTCCATTCGTTTGGCAACACATCGGCGGTAGCCGACAAGATCTCAATTAAAATAAGTCACACTAAAATCCACACGGCGGTATGTCAGTCCAAAATACACATCGGTAGCGATGATCCCTTGCGTCCCTATCCGCGTCCACGTTCACATCCCGGAGCAGCGGTTTCGCCACGTGTAACCCATCACAGGAGACCGCGGGGGCTATTTGTTCATTAACTATTAAGTCAACTACAATTTCGTTGATTACATAACAAACAACTAATGAACCAATGTCTGAACATTCATCCCATCCATATAGGAATAGAAAACCAGTTGAAGGGGAACATGTGATCCCTCAGTCAACTTTTCGGCCTACCTACTCTTGTATTAGTTTATTTCGCGCGACCATTCTTCAAGGATAAACCCAAACATAGATACAAAAGTACCATGAATATAACAAAGGAATGGAGTATATAAAGCGAAAACGTATATTATGAAAACAGTATTTGTAATTTTGGTTAGCATTTTATTAAGTATAGATATAGTATTAATGTAGACATCAATTGTTATAAAAAGTTCATTCTTTAAATGTTATGATTATATATGTATTGTGTAGTTCGATGATCTACAAAGCAGTGTACAGTGGCGTACTACAATTCTAGGTTCTATGCTTTCAAAATGCTTGGATACATAGTATCGATACTAAGTGCACAACCAATATTAATAAAAATGTAAATATGCCATACAACTATACGGAGATATTTTCTATAAGCAAGATGATTAAATGTGTAGGTATAGACTCTCTAGGATATGTGTTGATAATATAATATGACACATTTATATATGCCTTTCTATCTATCTATGTATATGTGGCCGAATTGGTATCTACACCTTCCAGTTAACCGGCTTTTTCTCATTTTAAACTGTACATCTATATATAATTCTTGGGGGGGGGGGGGGGGGGGGTGCCGGGGGATATATGT
>JAXGGS010433599.1:0-11991 GCA_035585475.1 Armandia brevis
GGGAGAGGGGGAGAGGGGGAGAGGGGGAGAGAGAGAGGTGAGAGAGGCGGAGAAGAGGAGAGAGGCGGAGAAGGGGAGAGGCCGAGCGGCGGAGAGGAGGACAGGCGGACAGGCGGACAGGTGGACAGGTGGGGGGGGGGGGTGAACTCTTAGGGAATGGGTGTGTCAGAGGATGACTTGGTGTATATTGCATTCTGGGGGAGAGAGGAGGGGGCGGGGGTGTAAGCTCTCTGTGAATGGTTGTGTCAGTGGATAACTTGGTATGTTGTGGAGGAGGGATGGTTAAAGTAACTCTAAGCACTATTTCCAATAGTTACTAGCTATACCCGCAGCGCGGGTAACAACAGCTAGTAGTATATACATGTATAAACTAATCGATTTGTAGTTGGTTCGTGGTGCTGAGATTACACTTAAAGAACATCCATACGATTAATTCTGAATAGAATATTGATACAACTTTCTCGTTGAATAAACTTGACACAAGAATTACAACATCCATAACCACTAGTGAAATATTCAAAACTAACCTATACTTGGTTTTGATATGAAGATATACTTACCGGGGGTATGTGTAAATGTTTGGTACAAATATTGCAGCTACAGGTAATTATAATTTTACGTTTTATTTACATAGGGCTATAAGCTGCAAATAGCTGAAGATGCAAGACTTCTCATTCAGATTGCCATGGTCTAAATTGTACATAAGTAAAAAAAGGGAAAGGGTGTGTGCTGCAATAACTCAATCTAATTGCACGGATTTGTAAAATAAGAAAACGGGGTGGTGGGTTGGTAGCTAAACTGAAGGCTTTCGTCACTCAAAAATAAATAGTTTTCCAGATATTTAAAACTAAGCTGCAATTTGAATTGACATGAATATGATCGGGAGGGCACACGGCGGCAATACTAGCACATTCAGCTATTAGGTCATGCCGAATAGTCGGGTCTCTCTAAATACTCAGTATAACCGTTTGTATTTTAGGAACTGAACGATACGGGGCGTTTTAGGAAAATTTCAGTTTCTTTCACTTAACCAGGAGGACCGCGCCATTGACAGGGGGTGGGGCACCGACATGGGAAACCATAGTGGCATAGGCATCATTAATACAGTGAACGTTGTTTAGTGATCTAAACACCCTAAATTTACACGTGTTAACTTGAGTAAGGCTGAATATCTTACCACCAACGGCATTTTCCTCACAAACCTGGCAACCCTTGGTAACTGCATTAAAGGGATTATTAGCACTGCATGCTACACAAGACCATCCATCATAACTTGTCATCTGAAATCGTCTTTCAAAATTTATTTTGCGGCACCAATTAGTGTTAAGGACTGATAAAGTTACGATTGATTCGATTACCAGGTACACTATATTAAAGAGTGAAGTATGGTGGCACTTCTAAACACACAAAGCGTAGGAGAAAAAAACACAATAACAAACAAAAAGAATGAGTCTTTGATCTTGTCGATCGACAAATGGCTCGTCCTTTATCTGTTTTCAATCACCAGAACACGAGAAATACTCAACGCTTACTAAGAGCAAGGCGCGAATACTACACGGTATTCTACGATCCAGGGAGTTTTAATCGGCGATCCAATCGTTTATTATTGTGACGCAGTTACAAATGTAGCGATGTGAACCATTTCATGCTTCTTATATCCCAATTGACTCTTTTGCACAAAGTTTTATACAATAAATGGGTGGCATAGAATAATGTGGGCAATATATAACGTTCGGCGTCCTTACTAATGTTAGACCCTTAGCCTCAGCCTCTTCTTCTTTGCATAGAATCGCAAACGATAGCGTCGCCGATTAAAGATTCGCGTTTTAAAATGTATTTGGGGAACTCCGGTCAAGCAGTCATGACAAGCAGTTCATTTTGGGATTCGATGTACAGTATATGTATCTATAGTAAATATATACATAAACCACTAGTTGATGGTGATTCATACAATACTGGTGTAAGGTTGTCTTCTGTCATGTTATACCTGTTATCTGTCCCTCATTGCTTGAACATGATGGGCATGTGCCCATCTGAGGGGATGGCGTCGTTTCACAATCAACACATTCCCATGGGTTCACAGAGGAGACCTATATGCATGATATATATACATAAAGGCGATCCTCATTTAATGAGGTGTTCAATAGATTTTTTCCTGACAAATGTGGGACTCAGTATGACATCATAATACCTACAATAAGCGTTCAATGCGCAGCTAATACTTAAGAAATACAGAAATAAAGATCATTAAAGAGTAAACCTTTTTCGCATCTTTGGGAAAAAAAACAACAAAGATTTAAATAAAACAATACAATTTGGTTCACAAGATAAACTTTAAACGAAATTAATGGTGGTTTACCAGCGCTAGGCAGTCGGCACCATTTTACGTCGATCGATCTGATGGCATGGGCCAACCGGTACGTCATTTTTTAATTGGACTTTGGATTTAATTAGCACCATTAACTCTTAATCAAATCGTTATGAATTGACTGTTAGCAAACTAATTTAGGCATGAAATCTTGTAAGTTGTTCTAGAGTAATGTATTCTGTATATGGACATTATTAATAAGTAAACTGTATACATGTGTATGACTTTCGTATACATGTACATGTGTAGTATATTAACACCAAACAATAAAAGCCGTATCTTTAAGTAATACTCACCGTTCCCAATGGGCACTTTTGACAAGTTATTGTAATGCCACCGAAATCCTCGGTCAAGTAAAATCCATTTTGACATATGCATCGATACCCTGAAAAGAAAATACTCACATCAACTGATTTCAGTACAATTCGTTTCACGGTGATGGAAGACTCGTTTACCGGTCAGTTCAGCACTCACAACGTGTGCCTAGACACTGCAGCCTTTGCCAATGAAGAACTAGCTCATTCCATCTAAGGGAGGAATTTTGCCGAAAATAACCCCTGGAAGGAGTTTAGACAGAAAATCTGTTCCGCGCCTGAGTGGCCTTGAAGAAATTGGGCAACTTTTGCTTCAATAGGGAGAAATATGATAGGATGCTGTATTTCCATTAGGCTAGAAGCGAATCATACCGTACAATGTATACTAGGCTCGTCGTCAGGCTAATCGTTTTCAAATGATCCCTTAATCACTGATCACTGGTAATGTAACTTGTCAGAATGGAGTAAGTACATTTCCAATACTAATAGAAAAACTTTCTATAGGCTTTATATCCAACATTTCTTTTGGGCCACAATTAGACTAGGGCCCTGTCATCAGGCCGTGAGTGAGGGTGTCGGGGTATTTTCTCAAAAAGGCTCATGGAAATACGGCTGGGTGTTTTTCTTACAAGGCAATACCTTTTTTCAAATTTAAAATACAATGACGATCATGGCTGCTGACCCTGTTATAGTCACGATGTGTATATCTTTCATGTTTTAGGTGGTGGCAGATGAGAAGTGGTGTAGAGAAATCATAATACATGTATGTCTCTACAATACTTCGCCTCCCCAAAGCCGACAGCAGCTTGGTTGTAGCTGGACATAAGGCGCATAACGATACATGACAGATACAGATACGCAATATTGTTTTCTTTTTGTTTAACCAAAGGTAAATTAATACCAGTTGGGGCGAAATTTCTTCATATCTGCGTGGTAATAAATATTAAAAAGGCTCTCTAAATTTCTGACATAGTTTCACTTACAAGAATATATCAAGCTGCTAATATACAAGACCCGCATTATATAGAGTCCATTTTACTACTGTACTGTAACATATCCCAACCGGGTTATACGGATCACTTACTGTACACGTAAGAATATTGACAATTGACATATAACATAATGTAGCATGGTGTTTATAAAGCATGCTTTTCATGTCAAACTTTTGGTTCGGCCAAAGACTTCTCTTTTATTATACTATAAATCTACAACCTATGGAACTTTTTCAAGCACCATCAGTTGAAGCTATTCGAATCCATATCATCATCCCAACACTAGAACCTATTACCGACAGATACTCCCAATTGTAATGGAATCAAAACACGTTAGAGCATGTCTTAGTCGCTTACCATCTTGGCTAGCTGTTTGAAAAGAGCTATTCTGCGCGCAATTCACACATTGCATCTGAGATATATCCAAAACTTGATGATATACGTCTGCTATTCCTTGTGCACAATCGGAAGCGGTCTGATAATTGATAGAATACGCCCCATAACTGACTTTAATTACTTCAAACATGAGGCAGATAAGATATAGCTTTTCGTAAGCCGCCATGTTTAAACAATGCAGTCCAACAGTAAATGTAAATATCGAAACCTCCATGACTACTCTTAATCTTCGTCATCACCTCTTGCAATACATCTTGAATATAATATATAATTTTTTTATTAATCTATTAAAACAAAACAAAAAATTAAAGCTATTCACGATCGTATTTTTAATAGTTTTATAAATTATTTATCACAAACCAAAATTAGAGATTGTAATTTCTGCTACTATGGGCTGCAAACAGTTCTCTGAACCAAGTACGTTTATTAACTTCGTAAACTACAGCTTGAATGTATTTATTTGTCTTTTATGCTTATGTGCACTCCCATTCGAGTGTTGACTATTACTTAATGAACAATATATGAGTGTTTGAATATTTTGGTCAACATTTTTGAAATTGTGAAATTGACACCTGCTCCCAATTAAGTCTCAATCTAACATTGGATGATCTTTCCATGCAGACAGCGCATGACCTATATCGATTCCGAAGCCGGCCTGAACAAAGGACTTGATAAACGACGTGAATATTTTTGTGGATCTGCTGCTAACAGTTACCCTCGGGTAAAGTATATTGGTTTACAATAAGTGAGGTTGACTTTGTACAACATCTTACAGTTAGTGTTGTGATGTTTTTGCTGAGTACATCACATCAGGAAGTAACTTAAAATGGGGCTCTTCCTTTTGCAAGATGGTGGAATAGTGTACGGTATTGGCTTGTGCTTCACTGACGCGGTGGCGCTCGCATTAACGGCAGGCAGTGCATCTTCCTATATGCTAGATCTCCCAGACACACTGATGCCGATGCAATATCATTTTTCGACATCGATACCACACATATACTTCAGCGATATGAATATGTGTTACTTAACACGAGTTTGTGTGATAATGCGATTCCAATTCGGTGCGATTTATCAACTGTTTTTCGACGCGTTCAAATTAGTTTGTACTAATGCTGCCTGAAGCCCATGGCAGAGCGAATCGCGGTTGTTTGATCCCGTCTATTAGCATTTAACAATGCGAATCTCCGTCGGGTTGTAATGAAGCACTAGTATGATAGTATCTAGCTGATAGTATCATCGTTTGTTAACAACTACGTGTTGTCTTTAACGTCCTTACGGAAAGAATATGGATGACTATTTGCACTGTATACCTGAATTCATGTGCACACCGGAAAGTCTGATATTGTTAAGTCCCTTATGCTAAGCTATCGCAAGATGTACTTTCTTTGGTCTGATATTTCAGTTCCTTGAACTGCTTATGCAAATTTAAGAGAATAACTGTATCCATCTGTGTTGAACATATCTGCCGTAGACTAAAGGATGATTATTTTTCATTATATTTGGAAGTGCATCCTGAAGAGATTACTTTGGTGTGACATTACACGCATCCTTACACATACCCTCCTATGACATTTTTTATTCTTGTAAATTTGCAAAAAGACGAAGACAAATTTCCATGAATGCGCACGCCACTATACTGCATCATTCAGCAGCTAAAACATAGTCTGATATGCGGCGGGATACATCTACAACTCTTGAAGTATGCTCAGTGTGTATTGAAGGATGCCGTTTAATTCTATGATTGGCTACATATCGGGGATCATGGTGGTTATCTTAACACCAATCAATGCACTATTATTAGTTTCTGATCACTTCCCATTAATATTGAGAACTGCGGAGTTTGAAATGCTTGCTCTCTGTAACCACTCAATTTTATCAACCTTTGACAAACCATCTGCAATCTTCTGAGCATCTGACTTGTGTACATCGAGGTTATGTGATTGCCTAAGAGGAAGGCCATGGGTTCCTGGCAACTGCGTTAATTACACGTACGATATTGAAGTCATATAAAATATTCGCAGAATCTGTTTTGTTCTCTTGATTGTCAGGCGCCACATTAGACTTTTTGATGTCGCCATGCTCATAGCATTATGAACGGAAATCATTAGGATATTACATGTCGCCAGCCAGTCGGAATATTTAAAAATACGCAACATTTAGGCAAGCTTGTGCCGCAGAACAATGTCATGGACTAACATTTTCCGGTTAAATGTGTACATTGTATGGACAGAATTGCTGATAACATTATTTCTGTAGCTAATAATACTCACTGTTGTCAAACAACATGTCTGCACCATACCCGGGGCGTCTAAAATGACTACGTACATGCGTCTGAGCTTCTATGACTCTTTTAAACTATTAACATATAAATGAGCAAGACATTTTTTTTAATGATGCATTATGCTTGTCCCCTGAAAATATGATTGGGTTATGTATTCATACAATTAACATGTGGAATTCTACGCTGATGTAGCCGGTATTATCGTCTTAGAGGACCTCTTGCGAGTAAGTCCTTAAAGACGTCGAATAATACTATTATGGAGCTAATGATTTTCACTGGAAGTTTTGTGACATTGTAAGCGTTTGACTAGTAATTGTGTCCACGAAATAATGTTAGATCTCTTGGAACTTCTTGGAGTCCACATGATGAAAATTAACCTTTTATGATGCCTGGTTAAACTACCACAGCTATTTGACCTGCTTTCTCGTGCAAAGCCATCAAATGCGATTTTAATTATTATGAGGGCTTGCTGATAGCTCCACTATTTAGGGACAAAAGTGCATGATGCGGGGTTACAACCCAACCCCCAAATTATTACCATATTAAACAGAGTCATATTTATTATTGTCTTCAGGTTGAACAAGAGATGTCCGTTATAATACGTCTTCAGAATTTGCCATGGACTGCCAACGCCCTTGATATTCGACGCTTCTTTAATGGGCTGCACATACCTGACGGGGGTGTGCATATCGTCGGCGGCGAGAAAGGCGATGCCTTCATTGCCTTTGCCAACGATGATGATGCCAGGCAGGCAATGCTTATGGATGGCGGTAGGCTTAGTGACTGTAACATAAAACTTTACCTTAGCAGTAAGACTGAAATGCAGAATGTCATCAATGTTGCTCGAGGAGGTGGTGGGCCAGCGGTTCCAGGCGAGGATACATCTGCTTTTGGTAGATCAAGCGCTGGGAACTCGAGCTCGTCTCTTGGAGGTCAAGGAAGCCTTATGGGACAACAGTCTGGATATGGCAATATGTCTAGCGAATTTGCCAGTCAGGGTCGCCAGAATCAATCAACATTCAACACCGGAGGAACAGCTGGTCAGTACGGTCGAGGAAATGAGAGTGCGCTGGGGAATTTTGGAGACGGCAGGCAACAGAATAGACTAGGCGGTTTCGGATCTCAGAGTCAAAATTCAACCACTTCTAACAGTCAGGGTTTCCAGGCCGGGCAGGGGTCATGGGAAAGGCCAATGCAACAAGGTCACTCTTCCTCAGGCGGGGAGTTTGGTGCGAACATGACCGCTCAGCAACAGCAGGGTCAGATTGGTGGATATGGGGTCAGGGATACTGGATACGCTGGTCGAGATGGAAACAGGGAAAGTTCTTACAGCGGTCAGGCTCAATACTCTAGTGGCTCTGATATTGGTCGTCAGCCAGCAAATTATGGAGGGGCTTCCATGAATGTTGGTGCCTCGAATTTTAATAGAGAAAGCCAAGGTTCGATTGGGGGTCACTCGGGCGGTGGTACCCTTGTTGGAAATATGAGCTCTGGTTTCGGGAACATGGCGCGGGATAGCCAGAAAGGAGATTCTTTTATGGACATATCATCTGAAGAAAATATATTCTTGCAACCTCGAGATCAGAGTAGGTCATTAGCGAGCAATATTTTTCTGCAAGGCCGTGATCAAAGCCGTGTTACTTCAGCATCGGTCGGTGCTTTTAGCTCCTCAGTTTCTAACAGAAACTTCAGTGCCGAAAGCAGTCAAGCGGGTTCTAAATTTGGTGAGAATTTACGGGGTCGCTATCCTGAATCCTCGCCCAATACCAGATTTCATGATAATAACCCTCGCAGCTTTCAAGATAAGTCTAGTTTTTCTGGTCCGGATATGAATGCTCAAATGGGGTTTCAGGAGAGAGGTAGTCATGGATTTGATAGCAGACAAGGCTTTAATAAGGAAGGTCCCGGGGGGTTTTCCAACGACAACAGGCAAAGCTTCAACGAAAACCGCGGTAACTTTGGATCTGACGGTCGCCCAAATTCTTTTGGTGTAGACAGTCGCCGAGATGACAGAAGAGGTAGCAGACGAGACTATGACGTTCATATAATAATTAATAATATGCCAATCAAATCCAGTTACAGGGACATACGAAGGTTCTTTGGCAGCAGCAGTGAAATAATCCGAGATGGTGTCAAATTGATCAATGACAAATATGGGCAACGCGTTGGCAAAGCTTTTGTCAAGTTCGCTTCTGAGCAAGATTGTCGCAATGCGTTAAGACGAAATAATGACCTGATGGATGGCAAGCCAGTCACTATTCACAAATGCTCCGTGACTGAATATGATAAATCAGTAGATTCTTTTCAGCCACCTCCAGAGGCCCGACGACCTGTCGATAGGCGTGAGATGTCGCGTGACACTCGTGATTATGTCCATCGTGCTCCCTCCCCAAAACGTGAACGGTTTCCCTCTCCTAAATCTCACAGCGCCTCTCCAAAAGTTAAACCTAGAGATGAACCTAGGGCTAAACCACCAGTTAAGAAAGAGAGTGAATCGCCTGTAAAACCAAAAGGTGAACCACGCGTAGTTGGTAACCCAAATCCTCCTGCTGTGAAGCGAACTGCTCGCTCAAGATCTCGTTCCCCGCCGAAGAAGAAGCATGCGACTGACTCTGGCGAAAACTGCTGCATTTTGTTGAAAAATTTGCCATTTAAAGCTCAAAAGCACGATATCAAAAAGTTTTTTGGCAGTTTGAAAGTAGCTGGTCGTGGTGGTCCATACTTCGAGGTTAGAAATGACGGAAAACACACAGGCACAGCATTTGTACAGTTTGAAACTGCCAAGGAAGCCAAAGATGCGATGAGGAATGATGGCAAACCTTTGAATGGTAGATCTGTGGAAATGGTTCCGATAAGTAAACGTGAATTCGAGGAAAATGTCTCCGCATTGAGATCAGGCACTCCAGAACCTAAGGAAAAGATTCAAGATCAAAACGGGGACAATAAAGCTGATGGAGATATGAAATTTTACTGTATTAAGATGAAGGGGCTCCCATTCTCGGCCAACAACCAGACAGTTCGGGACTTTTTTGAAGGCCTTGAAATTGCTAATAGAGGTATCCACATAGTATACAACAGCCAAAGGCAAGCAGCAGGCACAGCTTTCGTTGAATTTGTCACTGCTCGAGATTGTAAAAAGGCCCAAGATAAGCATAAAAGTAACATGGGTAAAAGGTACATTTTGATTGAGCCTATCACTAAAAAGGAGATGCTCGAGCAGCTGCAGAAAGAACAGGAACGTCAGCGTGATCCAGGCACGCATGCTCCCCCTTCTCTAATGGATAGCATAAATTTCCTTTCAAATCTTGGCAATTTCGGCGGCAATGTAAATGCCGGAAATAATAGGGGTCGCGGAGGAGCTATGGGAAGCGGTGATAACCGTGGTGGCCGCTTGGATCCAGTCATGGTCCAGCTGCAAAATCTCCCGTTCAAAGCAACCGAGTCAGATATCTTGGCTTTTTTTAGAGGCTATGGTCCCGTACGTAGCTCTTTAAAGATAGACCAAAGAGATGGCAAGCCAAGTGGTAAAGCTGTCCTTGGATTCCATAATATGGAACAACAACAGAGAGCTATGGATGAGCTAAACAAGAAGCATATGATGGGACGCCCGATTCATATTCATTCTATGGATAAGTTTTAGGTAATTTAGTTCAATAGAATGAACATATATGATATCTAATAATATCACTTGCGAAAATACTAAAAATTTGTAACTGTTTAAAAGTCTAGTTACGCTTATTTAAATTTTATTTTAAAATTAATGAGTTCATGCTACCCATCAAATTTCCAGTAAATACATTTTTACTATGCCCTTTACTTATTTACTTTCCGTTTGTATCAACAGGCAAATGGCGTTCGAAATCCATTCTATCTGAGAATGGCCAATGGGCCTCTTTAAAGACGGTTACAAAGGAAAGATGACATTGTTTACTTATTGTAGTTTTGAACGGCAGAATAGTTGATATGTGTGATTGGTGTTTTTGTAAAGATTTGACTATTTCTCAAAGTATAGTTCCTACGAGTTCAAATTAGCAGGTAACTTGAAAATGTTGCCAAACTAAAACCTTGAATCTGGAACTCTTTCAATCCAAATAGTATCTACTTTCAATATCTAAACACTTAAACTTTATTGATTACTTGGATAATCGTCGTATTATAAAGTTATCTGTATTACATGTATGTTCTCAAGTCTACGACGACGGTTAGACGTTAACAGTAAGCTCTGGAGTACTTTAAATAAACATGTATTGTTTTAAAGTGTGTATAGTGTAATGGACAATATCCATAAATAAGTTCCGCTTTGTATTTGTTAGAAGTAAGAAGTGTATTTTAATAAAATCTGCTGTAGTATTCAGAATGATATTGAATTGATGTGTATTTTAAAAACTATAAATATCGGCCATTACCAGAAAAATCGAATTTATTAATTAGAAGTCTAATTGCAGTTAGCAAACAAATTACAACGTATATTTGCCTGTATGTATAGCACTACCTCAATTATTAAATCTAGTGTTACGAACAATAAGTCTGACCAACACTGGATATGTACTAGTTATCTGAAGATTTTCCTGAACACCGGTTTTGGACGTCCTTTGATTAGATTTCCCGGTTGAGTTGGCTCACAACTCAATACTAGAGTGAATCAGGATTATCGGTACTGGTGATTATTGCCTCAAGGGTGTCGCAACGAAATTCAACGTTAATAGGCCTATGTGCTAAAAAAATTAATTGAATTGTAATTTCACCATATCATATCTTGTGAAATAAACCGTTTCATCAACGGCAACCACCTAAGTTTTATAACTCCCTCTCACTTCACTCCCACCGAAAAAAATAACAATACCCCCAGCAGCCAATGTATGTGGCTTAATGCACCATAAGTCTATGTACTAGAGTCGGTCTGAACGTAGTACGCCATACTAGATTGCCTAAGAAGTTTCAAGGGTAAGTAGTAGCATGAACGGATACCTTAATTGTAACTCTTCGGCAGTTCCTGTTAAAGTTAAAAAAGTGGTCCTCGGAATCGCAAAACAATCCGTCGAATGACGTATTTAGGTCCGCAGTGACCTTATTAAAAAAGTTTTTTTTTCAGGACAACGGTGGGATCTTTCATATAGCCCAATATTCCTGTTTGAATAAAAAAAACGGATCCCACTAGCTCAAATAGATTTTAAATCAAGTTTATGTAATTCGTCGAACTGTGCCGGCACTTGGTTTAAGATGGCGCCCTCCTTGGAGCTGCAGTGCCATGGCGGCGGCCATGTTCAAAATACCCTCAGACCAAAATCAAAATTGTAATATATTTATTTTTTCAGGTTAAATATCTGATTTGGGGAACAATAAATACACTTCAACTGGAATTTAATAATATAATTTCATTTAAGCAGACGATTAATATTAAATTACTTTAATTTAGTGATTTATAAATATGTCTTTTTTTCCCGCTGTTTGAGAGTATGACGAATGTCAACAAGCCAACAGTGAGAAAAATTGTCGTGGGTTCGAGCCCCACATCAGGCGCTTCATTTTTCTATTTTATGGTGAATGTAGAATAGTAAAAACGGTTATATTTATTCATGGAAAAACGTTTCTACATAAATATTCATCATTTTATTGTTTAAATGTTCGTTTTTGGCTGAT
>JAXGGS010433710.1:0-11991 GCA_035585475.1 Armandia brevis
TTCTGTCCCACATGCGGCGAGAACCTCTGCGATTCCTGCAGCAAGAAACACAGGAGCAACAAGATAACCAGATCACACCAGTTAACTGTGCTGTCCAAGTGGACAGTTTGTGTGAAACACGCCGGCAGACTGATCACTGGCCACTGTGCTGACTGTAAAACAGGACTATGTACCCTGTGTGCCGCCAGTGACCACGCAGAACACAATATCAATTACATCAATGATCCAAGTCTGAGGAGAGAAAAATTAGACAAGCTCACGCAGTTTAAAAAAGTGTCCGGAAGTCAGGGTAGAATGAATTATGATCAGTACAAAAAAGATCTGGATGAAATAATTCAGTCAATTAAAAACAAATATAAAGATGCTGAAAAAAGATTGGAACAACTGAGGAGAGAAATCAACGTGGCCATTGACGAATTACAAGCAGAGATACGTCAGAATCTAACCGCAGAAGAGAAGAAACTGCAGATTCAGCAAGACGAGTTACAGGACATGAAAGCCACCCGGGAAAGTCTGGTGAGTTTTATAGAAGATGTCCTGACCAGAAACTCCACTCCTGAGGTTGTCATGGCAGCTGATCAGTTACCACAGTTACCGGACAATGCTGCTCTGGTGCCTTGTAACTATAAGGTACCTTCTGTTACGGGGTATGAGGAGACGATCAAAACAATCAAATCTTTGGTTAGTTACGTGGATAATGTATGCACTATGAGGAAGTCCCACACAGGAAATGTGAAGGCAGCGACAGCAAATCCAGCTACCATCTCACTGGCATACCGCGAGGACGTACCACTTAGATACAAGGAGTTGTGGGAAACACAGCTAAATGATTCCATATTTGATCTCATATGGGATGATGAGGCATCTGGTTGGTACGTGAGGACCGTTAGCGGAGGACTTTATAAATACAATAGTGATGGACTGTTATTAGACCGAATAGGGGAAGGCGCTTTAAAGCGTGATGGGCGCGTATGCGTAGATACTAAACGGAAACTTCTAATCGCCACAGATGGTGATATTGGTTTCTCTACCTTTGATATAGCCACGAAAGTAAAAAAGAAGTTCACCATGAACGGTAAAAGATGCACTGGGGTCACTTATTGTTCACATAGAGACGTTTATGTCATATCTGATATGCGGAACTACTGTCTGCTCTTCATCGATGCTAGCACCGGAAAAGTTGTACAGACAGTGGGGTCTAGAGGATCTGCAGATCTACAGTTTAATCAACCTGTTTACATCTGCCAGCAGCCCGTGTCTGATACAATGTGTCATATCATAGTCAGCGATGCGGACAATAATTGTATAAAGATTCTCACACATACAGGAGAGTTTGTCAGAAAGCTTGGTACACAAGGATCGGGGTATGGGGAACTTAACATACCTTTTGGTGTTTGTGTGGATAAGTGGGGCAGGATTCTCGTAGCTGATCGAGATAACAAGAGAATTGTCAGTTTTTCAACAGGTAGTGAGAGCAAATTTGATGTGTTGTTGTCAGCCGAGGATTTAAAGGACCAGAGAACCAGGTGTGTGAGTGTATCAGGAGACGGGTCTGTGATGTTAGTGGGACACTTAATTCAAAATTCTATAGTAGCATACAAGTGTATTCCATAACAAGTATAAATGGTACATAATCGGGAAACTCTTCGATATCTTAATCAACCAATAATTCTCGTCTTAATGTGACTGTTATTGCCTTACGTCACCCGAGAACACGATTTAAAGAAGCATCTTAAAAGTTCGGTTTAAGATACATGTATGTTGGTATCATTAGGATACGAGACGCCATGCATCAGATGTCGCTAGGGGCTGAAGCAAAAATATTGTATCAAATGTATTCTTGAGAGGTTGATAAGGACACGTTATGGATATAACGTATACATCTTATTACAAAGAACCCAATGAGTCGTTATTTTGCTTACATCCTTACTGGGGTGTGCATATTTGTCAACAGTTTAAGTTGTACTCTTGATGTGTGTCAGGTATAATCTGTAAATAAAAGTTTGACAGAAACCAATAGTTCACATTTTAATTCATTAAGCTGCTGATTGTAATCATGATAATCAACCGCGATCGATTCACCGGTAGACTTTTATATCGCCCCCTGCCCTTCTTTGACAGGATAGATACGATAAAAGTTCTTTAGGGGACTCTCCTGTACATGACCATGCCTCCTTAATATATATACATATATATGCTTATGAACATTGATATGATAATCCATGATAATACATGTACTTAAACATCTTTCGTCGCATACACACAGTTTTCACACTATCTGATGACGTCATTTCATGGATATCACGTCCTTAATCTTCATTACAAACCACTCACAGACTAGTACTTGCACCTCAGACCGATAGTTACAACCTCATTATTTACACCGTGAAGTGACTATCAGCAAATAAAGGCGCTTAATACACGATACACACGTGATCGATTAAACCAATGTAATGTAATGTGCTGTACATTCCCGTAACTACAGATCTCTCATCCACCAGGTTATTTCACACATAGACTTCTAAGGTGTCTATGATTTTAGAGTCAGAGTAGATCAATAACAGCAAGATAATGTTGTCACTTGCACAAACACATGTGTGTAAATTAAAAAGGCGAAGGGATAGAGTTCTCAAATATCAAAGATTCATCGTTTTTGTGTGCGTCGTATAATCCTTAACTAGCCGGTTCATACTATGGCTTCAACTATCATGGTTATGGTGTTCTGCATGTGCAATTAAACAAACGTTTGACCGAGATCAATCAAGCATATGGGATGATGGATCATAGTAGTATTCTTCTATACGGTGAGGGTAGATTAATGTACAACATTTCAAGATGTGCGAGGGTCCTGCACCCAGAATTAGATTTCTTTTTTACTGTTGCTGAAGTTCATGATGAGGTACATTGGTAAGTGATGATGGTTTATCAGAACCTGACAACTGGGGGGATCAAGTGTCCTGTAAGAATTGTATGTAAAGGACTTTCCATGTAAACCTCGATAATAATGAGATGGGATTAAAATGATATGATCGACTGTCGACATTCTCACGTGAGGTCAAGTCAAGTTCCTCCTTAAAATCATACATTTGTAACATTTCTAGCGATGATGTTTTGCGTATACAAGATCGGGCCGACTTTAATCTATACAATAAAAACAACTACCTAAGCCACATCAGTGTCATAGTTTCAAAGGCACTTAACGGCAAGTTGCTGTGTTAATGTTGTCGAACATTTAAGGGCTCCTGACCTGGAGTTGGTGTGCAAAGTCCAACCAGACGGAGTCCCAGGTGAAAATCTGAGAACACCACTTTGGCAAGTCATCGTTACAAGTACCATGGAACCCCGATTTAACGTGCCCCGATTTAGGGCGATATTGAATTTGACGCGATATGTACTCTGAGCTCTTCAATTGCTATTGACATTATGTAATACTGATGGAAAATGTACTGAATTAATCCGTGTTTCTTCACGTGATTTAATGATTTCTGGACCCCCAAAACCACGTTAAACTGGGTTTCACAGTAATCAAGTAATGCGCATGACATGAAGATTACATGACTTGACAGTTTGCCTGACAACGACTTTCACTGCATGAACGACGTCTACGCGAGAGAGGTTCGGCTCATGAGTTTCCTGACTTGCCGAAATTGAAAGCTACACAAAGATTAGTGAATAATATTGTCACCATGGCTACTGGAGGATATGAGGAGCTTGCTGAAGAGTTGCAGTGTCCAGTTTGTTACGAGGAGATGGACAAACCCAAAGTGCTGAACTGTAGACATGTATTCTGTTCTCAATGTTTACACAGACTACTGCGCCGTAACAAGATCCCGTGTCCGCTGTGTAAGCAGGAGCAGAGGATAGAGAGATTATCTGGTGTGGAGGGATTACCGGAACCTCTTCTCATTAGTCAACTTCAGGAGAAAATCACCAAATTTATATCAGCGGGTAAGGATCTCGGGCAGTTGGGGAGAAAGTGCGACCTCTGTCAGAAGACGGCCACACAGTATTGCAAGGATTGCATGGAAAACCTCTGCGATAGTTGTCAGTCTGTCCATTCTAAAAGTCAAGTGACAAAAGATCACAAGGTCACTGTAATATCTAAATGGACGATTTGCCCGAAGCATGCTGGAAAGCCGATTGTAGGCTACTGCAAGGACTGCAATAAAGGACTGTGTAGACAATGCGAAAAGGACGGACATTCACGGCACAGCGTGAGCAACGTCCTGGACGGGAAATTACTGAATGAAAGGAAAAAACTTCTTTCGGGAGCCAAAGCGAAAACCTCGACCGGGGCCTTAAATATGCAACAATATATAACTAACTTGCAGGAAATAGAAACAAAATTGAAACAAGGGGAGAGAATCGCGCACAGCAAAATTGATTCTTTGATCAAAAGAATGGAAGAATTGAAGAGTGAAGTGACACAACATGTTTCAGCAGAGCAGAAGAAACTAGACATACACAAAGGGGAGGTTGAAGACATCGCGGCCACCAGAAACAGTTTACACACATTTATAGACGAGATCTTACACAGAGATTCTGCTCCCGAGATTGTGATGGCGGTCGATGAATTGCCGGATATTTCTATAAACTCAACTCCTGTTCCTCCTACATGTAAAATACCAGTGATAGGAGACACCTCAAATATACAACAAACATTGACCAGTATTTGCACATATAGCAATCCTTTCCTTTCAACGAGTTCCGCAACCATACGACCGAGTGCAGCAGCAGAGACCTTAGATACTACTCTCTCAGAACCCGGCTCTGTGTCAGCCCACCTGGGAGATCTCAGATTACCGGCGCCACCCTCACCAGGACTGACATACACAAAAACATGGGAAGTCAAACCTGGCGGTAACACCAGTGATGTACTGTGGGATGAGGAGGAATCCGTCTGGTGGCTGAGGACTGACACTAACTTATACAAATATACTAAAGAGGGCACATCAGGTAGCGGTTTGATAAACGATTATGGTTGCCTGTGTATGGACAGTAAGCGTGGATTACTTGTAACCAGCAGCAAGAATAAAGTGTTATGTTTGAACAAGTCTGGTGAGCGGGTGAAGGATTTTACTGTATTTGGGATCGGCTACTTGTATGGTATCACATACTGTTTCCACAGAGATGTGTACATCCTGTCAGATGTAGGTAAACATTGTCTGCGGTTTGTGGACAGTAACAATGGTAACGTTATACAACAGCTTGGTTCACGAGGAGGCGCTGATACTCAGTTTAATACACCGGCTTACATCTGCAGTAAAACTGTTAGTACAGAAATGTGTCACATCATTGTAAGTGATCAGTATAATCACTGTATTAAAATATTCACACATGACGGAGACTTTATCAGAAGATTAGGTAGCCAAGGTTCTGGTGACTTTCAGCTAAATCTTCCATGTGGCGTCTGTGTGGATCAGTGGGGCAGAATTATTGTCTGTGATAACACCAACAAACGAGTTGTTTGTTTCTCTGATGGTGAAGACGGACAATTTAAATTGGTGTTATTGTCAGGTGCAGGTTTGGGAGATAATCATCCGAGCAGACTTGGAATTACGAGAGACGCTGGTACGCTAGTTGTTGGATCTAGTAATAACTCGTTATTTACCGCGTACGCTAGGAATAGATGAAAGTTACACCATGCAACCTTCGCAATGTATAAAAACTTAAACCCTTCCTGGGTAAAATATACTCTGTGTGATAGACTTATCAATATCAAATTCTTTTTATCCGATGTTTTTATCTTATAATGATGAATGTAATTTATAACGCACCAATCAATAAAGAAGTTTTACTGATTCCGATAAACGCGTTGTAAAACGTCAAAGCTCCTCTGAAGGTTTGTGTCAAACACTCTGAGGTTATAAACGACGGCAGCTGGATATTGACTGAAATATAGTCGCGCTGGCCGTTTGAACAAGTAACCGCATCAGCATACTGCTATAACGTTTTGTGAGCATACTACCTCTATTTTCCTTATCGCAAATGTAGTATACTGTCCAATCCTACATTACACATTACACTATCATGTTAATGGGGAGATTCCCTTCAGCAATATAACTTGGAACTACAGGCAAATACAGAATGAAACCCTTGACTGGTTGTCTCGTCTTAGCAACAAATACATGTTGAAAGCATATCATATTTAACATACATGGAAATTTAACCAACAATTATCAGGGTGTTTTGACAAAATCAATGTAAGGCCGCTCAATCTACGCGAACATGTAATTAAATTTATTTGCATCCCGATGCTCTTTAACCTCTGAACTCTGAACCTCCCGCACCCGCAGCAGTCAGTGATGAGGGAAGAGAAATCAAACATGTTTTACATGTTACACTGACAACTTGCTCTCAGCTAACGGGAAAGCTAAGCACTAATTTTAGCTCAGATAAGAGCACCCTCCTTCTGCATCCATCACCTGTTCTTTATACCAGGTAACACACCACACCTGTGATTTATAGTAACCATAGATACAGGCCACGTGACCACCTGACGGATCCTGGTTGCTGTTCAACCTATTTCCACTAGAATTTCATACGGGGAAGGGAACACAACTTTCTGTCAAATGATATCAAATTTCAAGTAATCCTAACGAAATGACCGAAAGACAGAGTTAACATCTTACACCAGATGGTGATCGAAGGTATACGTTTAAAAACCCTATGAGGGTGTTGCAGGAGACGGGAATGCGTTCTTGATCTTAACTCAAATAATAATTTGATATTAATAGGTATAATTTCCCAACTAATTTCGGTTTGTAATTCAAATGGCCGTCGTTTCATTGACCTAATTACAGATAGGCCGCTGACCTATGCCACACATGACCTTGTAGATTTATGACGTTGGTTGTTTTAGACGGACGCTGACAGAGAGATTCCTCTCCTGCCATGTTTGTCCGAGATTCCATTATCTCCGCCTTCCCCCGTTCACCCGCACCACCTGGTGGCCCACCTGCTACACCTGTTACTAAGGCGCGTGCCCCGTAACTAAGGGACGCACCCTCATCACCAGCGACCATCATCTCTCAGTCTAAAATGTTTTTCAATGTGCATAGTAAAAATAAATAAGAGGGGAAATTTACAGAATATACATCATTTTTCTATTGCTTTTCGATTTGATGGTTGAATAGGTTTTCAGCATTTAGTTCTCTATGAAAGGTCAGAGACACTGGTTGTTTTTGTGAGTAGTAATGTATCTCATGTAATGGGAGATCTAGGCCAATAACCGAGTAAAGCGCAACACACCGCGGATTATCTATAATTAACCTGGCAGCGTGCTCAGACCGCTGGTATTACAGGATTACAAACAAAACCAACACCGCAGACACAAACAAACAACTTATTCCTCCATCAAACAGACACAAAGCTGACACGTTCCCTGATTTCACTTCAGTAAAAACCTGGCATAGCAGAGAGGGAGAGATGGGGGATTTAGCCTTCATGAATCACTGCTTTAGTTATGTAATAAATCACCAGGTGGCAGGTACACGGGGGTAACAGACCGGTAGAAGGAGAAGGACGGGGGGCTGATAGGGGGGGAGGGGTGACCAGCCAAGGACGGAGGAGGGATGAGCAGTGCCCCCGGTGCCAGGGATGAGGTGTGTGGTGCCAGAGGCGGGCGGTACCGACAGGCACGGCGGAAATGTAGAAACAATATAAATCGGAGGTGGCGGCCACACGTCATCATAACTCGCATATGTTAAACATGTCTAGTGTGTCAGGAGGTATGAAACACATATCGCTCATCTTCTCAGCGAACCGCTTAGTAAATCCCACGATTCCGAGAAGTCATTTCCGGTTTTTTTAACCTAAATCTTTTTGCATACAACAGGGTTAACCCAGCTTTGCCAATCGTGACCTGGCTGAACTGTAAGCAAACTAATATCAGCTCTTTTCCTGAATAAATTATAAATAAGTCATGGTGTAGTTGTTCGACAAGTCACATTTAAGACGGTTTGATTTTGACGCGTTCTCCCATAGATCTCACCTGGACACTCAAGGGCCACGGTAATTAGAGCGCTGTTACTGAAGGGATGAGAGGAGACTGGGGTTTTATGTCCACCAGCTGAGGCCCGGGTCATCCAAGGTCGGCCGCGGTTACCCGGCGTCCTCAGAGGGAAATCTCCACCAATTATCGCCCAGATTTGCGGGTGTAAATCAGTTACCCGGGCAACATGTCAGGGTTTTACCGGCCAAGGTAAGTTCGAGCCGGTACCGTGGCCACATAACTCTCATTTAACAACACATAAACATGTACCCAGATTTAACTTTCATTTAACAACACATAAACATGTACACAGATTTAACTCTCATTTTAGACCTAAGCACAGATTTAACCCTGCCTATATGTATGAAAACACCGACGCTGCCCACGAGGTTATAATTCGCCACGTCCATGGTGAGCATCGTGGCTGCCTGTGTATTCAGTTCCTTGTGGGCAAACTGACATATTTGCCAATTGCTGAATGTAGGAGGAAATTGATGGGAAAAGGTCAATGCGCTGATACGTCTACACGGAATTAAAGTGATCTAACGATACAGATATGTGGGAAACCCCCGGGGGAAATCCATGAGAAACCTGTGGTGGTACTCTTAGCGCAGATTGCAAACACATTATTTGTGAAATAGAACATTGGAGATTTATATTTTGCTTTCTATTTAATTCCCTTGATCGAGTAAAATACCTTCATTTCGCCGGTTACGAGACAGATCGATGTCCAAAATGAAATCTGCCTGCTCAAGCCACCAGATGTGTCGCCCTAGCGTTCACGTGTAGAGTATATAATGATGTAAGTAGTATGTATGAGTAGTGTACTCACGTGGTGCTGTCCAGCTGTTAGTAGTGTGGGTGCTAGTCAGGGGGGGTCTAGGGTGGGGTGGGGATGAATCTCACTCGTGGGTCAGCTCATCTGGGGGATATCTGCAAATACAAAAAAAACATATTAGGTTAGCTAGTTTTGCTATGATCGATAAAGAATATTCACGTACGATGTCAACTCCATTAATGTATTGTTGATCTGTCATGCAAAAAAACAGAAAGTACGCGGTAAATATATACTCTCAATGTTTTAGAGAGCTTAATAACATGAGATGGTCGCAGAATGCTTTCACACTAAGAGCAAATATGTATATATATGCTACATTATCATATAAAGCACCAACTTTAATGAACTTTTCGAAGTAGTTGCCTCTGGACTACATGTATTTATGTATTGTAAAACATATTTGCTTGTTTCAACATCTAAGTGAAGGAATATTTGACAACAGACACAACTGATTCACGGGATCTCACATATGTCAATGACCTATTCATTCAGTGATATCAGTAAGACAACCGATGTATATAAAATAGCGCAACAGCAAACAGTCTATACCCTGATTAAACAATAACTCAACAATGAACAATCTTACTGTAGATATTCTGTATAAATCCTGATTGTGGAGATCACGCGCGTATTAGCGAGTTAATCCCTGAGCATCACGACGAGGATTAGCGAACCACCTCACCGGTTAATCCCTGATCTACACAGACTCGCAGGTAAGCTGCTGAATTAGTAACCCACCGCGCTCGCAGATTCCCCGACTCGCCAACTTCCGACTCGTTACTCAGTAACCCGAGACTCAGACTCGGTGCCAGGAAAGCGACTCGCCTCCTAGCACGTGGGGGAGACAGTGGCTCGATCTACAGGTGGTCCGAAAAATATCCGCACCAGGGGGAGGGGGCTGTCTGATGTGCTCTAGAAAATATCCGCCAGGAGAGGGGGAAGGGGAGAATCGATCTTTCCGCGGTCTTCCAATATGACATTTATGGGGAAGGTGGGAGAAGGACATGTCTGCTCGCCAGATGGTTCAGAAAATTGGTCCAAATTATCAAATATGAAGGCCGGTCTGATGTATATTCCATCACTAGAAAATATATCATAAGGGGGAGGAGGATTTGATGATATATGCGATTTCCCGACTAAATAATCTACATCAACTTCTGACGGAAAAATTGTTTACGATCCTCAAATTACAAAGGCAAATATCATACATGATAGCTGTACCGAAACCTTGGCATTATGTAGTTACACTTTCATATGCATGTCTGCTCCGGATGCCGCAGAAAAATGTAGACAGATAAATGTTTTATTTTGAGATGCTACAGGTACAGACGGGTCAAGGTGAGACAACATGTACGGGGCTCAGTGGCGACGCTCGGTTTGCGCTATATACCGAGGTTAACCTGCGCAGCTGAGCTCACTGATAGCGCATTGTCTTTATACGGTGATAGTCAACGTTTCTGGGGTGTGGACTATAACTTGGTAAATTCCTTGCTTACTTCGCGAAAGTGTTTAAAGTAAAACCGAACTATCAGCGATTTTTTTTTTCACAAAACATATTATTATTATTTACTACTATATGCGTGTACAGATATATAACATCAGGACTTACAACTTGTACAAGTCAGTCAAACAAATCAAGTAAAATCAAAATATATTTGCGCGCAGAAACCGCGGTGGACCTTGCGGTTACCGCAGAGGAAGCTTGGCCAGCTACGCTATATCTTCTTCTCAAGGACTCACAGACATACAGCGAGACATCCCATCGGATAATCTGATGCCACGGATTAACTAATACAACATAAGATGCGTTGAGATTAACCTGCGATAATCCCGCTACGGCAGCGTGACGTCACTATATCAAATCGCACGCATATTATATCAACATTAATAAGATGCGTGGAAATGTAGGTCATGGCCGGCCTTGCACAGCGGGCTACAGAGCCAATGCGATCCCGTGCTAAAAGTTTATATTAATGTAAGCCACACATTTGTATCACACATGTACATGTACTTAAGCTGGATTATAAAATCTATGTTAAAACCAGTATGCTGTAAACTTCACCAGGTTTTGTATACATATGGGGTATAGGATATATGTAAGCAGGAAGGCTGGCTCATACAGGAGGGCAGGGAGGTGCAAAGCAATTAGCCGGCGTCTTCATATGTGAGGAAGGGGAAACTCAAGAACGTGGGTGGTTAGTTTGCATCCTACCCTAGGGGAGCACCTGGTTCAAACCGTGAAGATCCCGTCCGACCTGTGTGGACCGGAATTAATCGTCTTGTGGTTGTAAAACTTCAGAACTTTAAAACATGTAGGGCATGCTTTGACTCTTCATGCCCCGAGATTTGAGAATTCAAAGTTACACTTTCTCAGATCAACCACATGAGGAAGCTGGGCTGGTGGTGGTAGTGGTGGTAGTGGGGGAATGGGTGGTCGATGTTCTGGCTCTAACAGACAAAGCTAATCTAATTATCGCATTAAATAGCCCTGCAGACGACAGGTGTTAGCTGCCATGTTGTATTAAACACAGTTATTAAGCATGCTACATGTGCCATCCCATTAGTTTACGCAGACAGCCAATTACAACAGATGGATTCAATAATTTGAGATTATATGTAACAGAATCGCAGTCGATAAACAAAGCTTGATTATCTTTCCATTCGAAAATATGTATAGCGTTTTCTTTTTATATTTAAGATATTCCATTGTAATTGAAGTTTCGGATGTCAGAATGCCGATTCCTTCAGATGCATACAGATCGTTCATATAAATAATTGGATTTTGTCTGAGCCGATGTTAATAAATCAGTTACATTATCTGTGGTAAAACGTGATCCCCACATGTAAGTTCTACTTATCCCCACACCTGGATCTCGTACTATCAGTACTGCTACATAAAATGTGTCCTTGTCTGCTTGGCGATGGGCAGAAGCAATCAAAAACAGCTTCTTCCTATCTATAAAAATATACTCATCTTTACCCTTCTCATCGCTCTTACGGGTATCATAAACAATTAAATGTTATATCTGATACTGCTTCTACCACACGCGCCCCACATGTAGAAGACCTTTCTGATATACCTGAGATGGGGGGGGGGGGGGGGGGGGGGGGGGGGGGGGGGGGGGGGGGGGGGGGGGGGGGGGGGGGGGGGGGGGGGGGG
>JAXGGS010433821.1:0-11991 GCA_035585475.1 Armandia brevis
CGAGGACAGTGAAACAGAATCCCTGTTTGACGCGTGTGTTTGCTGTTTAGTCTACAAGGAGACGGTTTTATCCACCAAGAAAGTCAGGGAGCTCGAAGCCGAGATCGACGCCAAGGTGAAAAACTTACAGGAGAAGTTGTCGACTCTTTATGGATTGGCGAAGAAATCCAAGAAGACGAACTCGCTCCACATCAGCATCAACCTGCTGAAAGACATCGTCTACATGGGGAACAATGTGAAGAAATATCTGCCGGTCGTCGATAAGGAGCTGGCTCTGGAGCTGCATCAAAATATCGTCACCACATTAGACACGTGGCTAGAGATAGATGTGGAAAATATGGTTGCTAGGAGACGGGGGAGAAGGGACGAATTGCCGCCCTGGGTTTCCCAGGTTACAGCTTTATGCGTCTTCCTCTACCTGTGCTATATGTTTCTATATTTGTGATCAAGTCGAAAAAAATGTTTAAATTAATAATTATGTAATTTGACGAGATTTAAAGTCTATGCAAATCCAAGATGTAAAATATCGTTGTCTGCTTTTATATTATTGGTACATGTATGTATTCAGGAACGAATTAACTGTTTCTGTATGTAATGTCGTTTGTCATAGACGGCTATATAGCATACAATTATTACATGTATTTACAATTAGTCGCAAATACGTAACTACTGTATGGACAATTTTAGTTGAATTAAAGTTTATTTAGTAAGTGATAACTCATTATTTATAATGTTAGACATGCATAGTGCGCTTGGAATGTTTCTAATAAATATTAGTACATTACGATGACTCCAGCTAATCAAATTTGATACATGTCTATTTACCATCAAACATTAATCATCTGATCATCTATATACACATCTTCAAATCTCCTTCCTACAGTTCGACTAGAGTTCGGTTTACGCTCCTCTGAATATTAAGCACTTATTTATAATAATATTTTGTATTTGGTTGCCCTGGGAACGCGGTTGATGACGAGCCTGCCGTCATAGCTGAGAGATGCGAAGAGCCAGGGATCTGCCGTGCTCCACTCCACCGCGTACACACTGTCCTCATGCTCCTCATACGTGGCTATCACCCCGTCCTCCATCGGCTCCGGAGATCTACCAAAAATAATCAACACGTGTTAAAATAACAGAACGTGCGACATCAAAGGAAAACAATAACTTATTTTCAAGCATCCAAATAAACAATGCATCTTCTTAAAGTAAGATACGATTTGCTAGACCTTCCATTCTGATATACCGATAAATTGGATATCAGGTTTCCGATAAGATGTCGTCTACAGCATAGTTAAAAGGAAAGGTTACTAGAGTGGTGATTGAAACTTGATTTTACCGATCTTTGGAGTCGCTGTCCTCCTCGCCATCTTCATCCTCCTCGGCCAAGTGCCCGAACGGTTCCGACGAGATGGAGACGGCGTTGTTTAATATAACTCGACTGTCGCTGCTAGAGGTCAGCACTAGCTGGTCGTGGAACTGGTTATACCGAACTCGCCAAACCCTGGAGAAAAGAAAAGGAGAATTCTTCACTCTAAATGCCACTCAAGGGGTCTACTTGATTGAGTAGAGGATTTATATAACGCGATTCGATATAACTCGGTTCGATATAACGCGATTCGATATAACTCGGTTCGATATAACGCGATTCGATATAACGCAGTTCGATATAACGCGGTTCGATATAATGCGGATCAACCGTGTACCCCGAGTAGGGTTTTCTTTGTCCTTCATAACGTGGTCTCCCATAGAATTACATCAATATAACGCGTTTTTAGGATTTCCACGCTACCCACGTTATATCGATCATCTACTGCATAGGCCAGGGCTAATTGTTCGCAGCATAGAAACGCTTCACTTACCAATGCGAGTGGTCGCCGAGAATTTTAACAGGTTCGCGTGTGTTCCGAACATCCCAGAATTTGGTTCTGCAGTCGTCGCCGCAGCTCGCTAAATAATACTGCTTGTTCGGATTAAAGTCCAGATCTCTGACACACTGGCCATGTGCGTTCTCAATACAGTACGCTTGTCTGGAAAATAATAATGAAGGGAAATTAACTTAACTGAAATTACCAAGTGGACTGCAATGTAAAGTTTATTAAACAAAGAACAGCATCTTATAAGTTTGATACAAGTGATATACATGTAGTCATGTGCTTGCATGTGATGTGACGTGATAATCAAATACAAATCTGCTACATAATTATGGTTAATTTTATTTTGTTCACACACTAATAAAAAAAATATAAGTTGTCACTTTATAAATGTACCCGTTGAATCAAATATAACAGCAACGGAATAACAGATGGGCAAAGAGTAATTTCGACTTACTCCATGGAGCGAATGTCCCATCCTCGAATAAATGAGTCATTGGCAGTTGCTATTTGAGTACAGTTATGATGAGGGTTCCATCTTCCGGACGTGAACTTTGGCTGACCTTTACCCTCTAGTGAGGTGGACCCAGATTGCTGGAGAGAAAACAGCTATTGTAACTCAAAGGATGATCACATCGCTAAATATCTGACCGTACAACCTCATTTTCTTATCGATATAACGCAGGTAGCGGGAGACAAGACGTAACCAAATTTAAATTTAGATTTACATGGATCACCGTGTATTCCTATGGGCGACCTTTGACCCGTGAAACAGATAACAATAGAGAAAACGAATGGGTCGGAGTGGGACGTTATACATCCGTGTTATATCGAAGTTCGTGTTATATGGAATTTGGGATACATACCCTGCCTGTAGATCCACTGGCCTCTATATCCCACAACACGATGTTGTTTTCCGCCAGCGTCACAACTTCAGTGCTTTCTCCAGAGGGATGCCACAATAAACTGCACAGAGGAATATCAGTCGATGAACACTTATCTTACAAATACAGTAGGTACAATGTAGGTACTGATACAGTATGATTAAAATCGAGCGATGATCCTAACCATTTCATATCAGTTGTTCCTGGTCCCTCTAGTTGGGTGAGTTTTTCCAGGTCCGGAGCAGGACTAGGATTGTCTTCATTCATGGAGGAATCGTCAAAATCTGTTGGAATCCGCCATAAAGCTGCCTTGATTTCTGCCTTGGATTCAGATGCTGGGTGAAAAAATAACATAACAACATGTACATGAAGTAACTCAAATAGGATTTCTATATTTCATGGATAATAATTCAGATAAAAAGAAAAATGTACAGAAAGATTCCTTACTTTTGTTATATATGGTGGCCAGGACGTTTTTGTCGAGAGGGGAAGAAGAAATGTGCCAGATTTCGCCTTCTTTGTGCATGAACACATTCTTGTTTATCAAATTATTTTCATCGTCGAAATCTATTTGGTGCACCTATTTAAAGAAACAAAATATTTCTGTTACTTTACATGCATTTAACGAATTCAGTTCAGTACATTTGTTTTAATTGCCTATCTAAAAAGAGTAGACGGAACAAATACGTCTACCTCTCTGAATTTTTATAGGGGCATTTCGTATTTGAAAATGATGTGTATTTGAACATCATGTACATGGGAAATATCAAAAATGAATTACCTGGTTTTCAAATCGAAGGGACTGTGTTCCAACGAAGAATCGGATAGCTTCGGTTTCAGCAACTTGTGGTGTAATTGCTCGAGCCTATATAGGGAAAGGTGCACTTGAAATGTGTACATTTAAACATGTAAACATAAACAGACTGTCATAATATCGCTTAGCATAGTATATATGGATTAAGGGACTTATTATCGCCCGCATCTATATATACCGTTTGATTGCACTGAATTCACTGCATTAAACAGTATTAATTTTAATTAGGTATATACTTCACATAGTTGTGTATCAGATGTACATAACATTATGTTTATTCTTGCATTTTTACCTGAAATTCTAGGCCGTAAATAACGGGGGCGTCGTCCTCCATCTTCAGCCGCTTGTAGTCGTGCGTGTACCTCCAACCCAGGGAGGATACGCGCGACTACATTCACCAAGATGGGTTGTGTCTTCATCTGTCAAAAGCACATTATCTATTAAAAGGGCTGTTGGATCTCCATTTTGTCAGATTAATCGGTGCCACGTTAATCTCTACACATTCAGGTGAGATAATAACATAAATAGTTCCTACTTTATGGGCTGATTTTGTAAATATGACACAATGTTTGCAGGGTACATCAGTGACTAAAAAAATACACGTACATATACATGTAGGCCTATACATGTACATGTATCATAAGCCCTCGCAATATGTGATACTCCAATATATCAGTTATGTTTCCATAATGATTCTTGTGACTCGAATGTTCCTATAGTTTTCAACCAAATTGATTTGCAGCTGGATGTTTAGGTTGAAAGTATTTTCACCAGCAAAATTATGTATTTACCAACTACTACGTGAATGTACTGGCCATGTCCATGTTCATCAGGGGAAGGCCAATCTAACACTCACCTAATAAAAAAAAGTCCCTAAAAAATATCTTTGATCCATTCAAATTATATTATGTTTAATTATTTGACTTAATTATACAACTTAATATAAATCGTCGTGCAGAACAAACATGATATGAGTGGTGAACAATTTAAATACCTTTAAATAATAAGTGATTGTCTTTTAATCTATGCATAGTTGTTAATTCGATAATGCTTATTTTAGGGCGCTTCACTGTAATATTCGGACATGGCGGACCATTCCAGCGATGAGAGCAGCGGAGGTGGTGGTAAAATTCCCGAGGTGAGATCCATGGAGAACATTCTCCTCGAGACGTCGCCCATGGACGAGAGCATCGACCTGGGCGTGTCGCGGGAGAACATCCTGGACGACCCGGGGCAGCGCCGCGAGTCTGTGCCCGAGTCTCCCCTGGAGGCGCTGGACAAGGAGCCCTCCATGTTCCCGGCGGTGACAGGGGAGTCACTGCCCGGCGAGAGCGGCAACAGTCTGGAGCGATACTTCAGCATGGAGCCGGAGGAGGAGGAGGAGGATATCTTCAGCTCCATCGCGGCCGCAGCAGCCGGCACCGCGGACCCAGCCTCCAGTGATGCGGTGGATGTGCGGGAGGAGCAGGGAGCGGAGGAGGAAGCTGCAGATCGCGGTCTGACGCTCGATATCCGCGCAGCCACCACCAGGGGGAGCAGCGAGGAGGAATGCGAGGTGCTGCACATCGGCTCCGTGCCCAAATCCGCCGACGCCGAGGCGGTGCCCGTCGCCTTCGAGGAGGAGAAGGGCGCCGGCATCAAACCGGCGTACAGCACCAAATCTCTGAGCAAGTTCTTCACCGAGGACGCCGGCGGCAACGACACGGAGGGCAAGAGCTTCTTCGAGTCGTTCACGGCCGCCGAGGGGGAGGAGGCGATGGGCACCTCCCCGCGGCCCTCCTCCATGTACGCCGAGGTGCCACTGCCGCGCAAATCCACGTCCTCCGAGGTGGGCAGCCCGGGGGGTATCGGCGAGGGCAAGTTTGACCTGCAGAGGCAGCTCTCCACGGACGCCACCCCGCAGATCGTAGAGGCGAGCGGTAAAACGACCGCAGCGGGCGGCGGGAGCTCGGGGGTGAAGGGTTTCGAGATCAGCAGCGAGGATCCCTTCTCCGCCAGCCTCAACATGAGCGACGTGGACCGGCGACACGACGCCTGGCTTCCCTCGGAGATGACGCGGCAGGCTCTCATCACCATGGTAACGGGACAGCCGGGCAGCGTGCAGGTGATGCCCGACTACCAAACTTTACCTGGATTGGTCATCGACGACCCGCAGGTAAGACAATCAAATCTACCGTCATCGCTAGTCTCGTGTCCTAGAATCTAGCCAAACATAGATGGTCGGTATAACGCGGGTAGCGGGGGACAAGCCTTAAACACCGCGTTATATAATCGATTTAACATATGTTTTCTTTGATCGCGTTATAGAGAGAAAAATATATCGGTTGAGCCGATATATCTGCGTTATATTAATGATCTACTGTAGTTGAAACATGCACTTTTACTTCTTATCAGGTGCTCGATATATGCCTGTAATAATACTGTACATGTATTTTGATGTTAGGGTGATCCAGTGAGTGAACTGGTGCACAAATTCATGGGAGAGCAGGAAGCCAACAAGCGGGTGACGCTAACCGCCGGCAGTGTGGCTCAGGACGAAACCGGAGTCCGCCAACTCATAGTAAGACAAGATATATATATCATAGATTTATTACAATATGTGCGTTATAATTCAATAATAAGTAAACCATCAGTTATATTATCACATCTAACAGAACGCAGAATGTTTCCGAGCTTCGGTGGATTTAACCGGGCGTCTGCTTACTCAGTGTGGGCAAGGGATGGACAAGGCGAACAAACCCGGCACAAGACACACGCCCTACTCTTTACAGGTAAACATGCTATACTACTCTGTATATAACATCAGTATACAGCAGCCCCTCGCTATAACAAACCCGGTACAAGACACACACCCTACTCATTACAGGTACGTATGCACAGGGCAAACTCGTTATATAAATGTACAACATAATTCACATGACCATCGCTATGTGGTGACGAACTGCTACCCGCGTTAGTGCGAGGTGCTAGTATTCCTATGAGTTTATCTGAGCTGCATTGTAAAGGACTACATGATAGAAAACAAATACTAAAGAACATGGTGAATCATTTTTATCACGAAAACCGTGTTATAGCCAATCACGTTATAGCGAGGGCTTAGTGTAAGATACACTAACTGCATCACACTTATAACACTCCATGTTTCCCCTTGCAGCTGTGGTTCACTCGTATCGCGCTGCTGGTTAAACTGCGACAATTCAGTCACGCGGATTCCGAGCTGCTGGCGTTCGGCAGCTTAGACAAACCTGACCTCTACTATGAATATTATCCCGATAAATACCAAGGAAGAAGAGGTAGGTTTCAGTCACAGCACTAATATCACTAATGCATAGAGAAATAAAATTCATTGCAATCACCAAATCGGTGGACTCGCGTTATAGAGAACAATACTAGACAAAATCAGTAGACCTGCGTTATATCGAATTTCGCGTTATGTCGAACATTTTTCTGTGCTCTACTTCCCTGAAAACATTTGATAAAAACAGGAGAAACATATATTTTAACGCTAATTAATGTAATGTTGCGTATTGATTTGCAGGCTCGATGGTTCCCTTCTCCTTCCGCCTGCTACACGCCGAGCTGCCCCAGTACACCGGTAAACCACAGGACAGCTTGGACAGACTGTACTACTTACACGCAGTAGTAAAGAAGATCAGTAGTAACCTGGAGGCGGGGCTGGCGGAGGACGGCAGTATGCTGCATCTCACCAACGAGAGCAGAAAAGGTTCGCACATTTATCAACTGATTGTCATTTATAAATTCCTCTATAATTGAATTATTCATAAACTGCTGACTAAAATATGAAAAGAATTGCTAGTAGTATGTGAATTTCTGTTCTAGCTTCGCGAGAGTTGTGGGAGGATCGTGAGATCAGACTCCTCTATTCGGTGGGAAATTGTCTAGTCAACATTAAGGTAACGTCGCGTTTCCTTGGTTAAATAAGTTATTAATCCTTGAACTAAAACCGTAAGTTCACAGAGGCTGATGGAATATGACCGATCTAATTATTTGTGTGTTTTTTTACCTGACGTAGGATTTTGCCGGAGCTGTTTCTGTGTTCGAGGATTTAACGAAGAAGGATGAGAGAAATAAATCTAATTTACTCAGTGGAATCGGTCGCATACATCTTCAGGTTGGTGCTCCCATACACTTTAACACGCCATGTTTTTTTAATGTGTGTCATAGAAAGACTTGACAGTTTACATTCCATCAAAGGACCCTCTTACTACAGTAGATGATCGATATAACGCGGGTAGTGAGGGACCACCCTTCAAACGCGCCATGTCGGCTTACCATGTATATTGTGCTCGTATGGCGACATTTGACCCGCGTTATAAATAACAATAGAGAACCTAATGCGGGGGACACTGTAGACCCGCGTTATATCGAATACCGAGTTATATAGAACACCTTCTGTACATTTATTAAGTCAGCTAAAGAGCATAAAGCATTAAGAATACGCGCTGAATGTATACACAGTTTATGAATGATAATAATAATAAATGATTATGTTACCAGATGGGTGATATTAAAAGAGCCGAGGAATACTTTGACCGAGTGGAGAGGATGACGGAGGGGAAACCAGAGGCTCAGGGCAGAAACAACATGAACAAGTACGTGTAGTTCGATATACCTCTAGGCGCTAGAGTTTGATTATTTACAGCTGACCTTTACTTTAACGCGGGAGACGACGTGAAGGCTCTTTAAGCGCGTCGTAACGAGATGCGATGCATGATGCAGACAAATTATAAACTGTTGACCCACATAATAAAAAAACTATCATAAAATAAATAAATATGTATTTGACATGCTAGAGTCGCGTTATAGCGAACCAGTCTGATGGCCAATCGCGTTATACCGAAGTTCTATTATTATATTTGCGCCGAGAAATTTACTTCTGACACTTCATACATTATTTGACGGGTTTTTTTTTATTATCACATTTTTATTGATATGAATTACAAATGACATGTATTTGACATGAGTTAAACTAAAGGCATTCATACCAATAGGAGCACGACTAAAACGGCTAAGGCTAATAGGCGCCGTGCCCCTTGTTTTTTTTTCATATTTAATTATATTTGACGTTGCAGGGGTTTCGTGTCGCTGGGACTGAACCAGTTCGCGGCTGCGCACACGAACTTCGCGGCGGCGGTGGAACTGGAGCCCGACAACGCGGTGGCGATCAACAACATGGCAGTGTGCTCGCTGTACATGGGCCAGCTCAAGGAGGCGATCACCTCGCTGGAATCGCTCGTGCATCGCAACCCTAACGCTTTCCTCCATGACGGGATTCTGTTCAACCTGTGCACGCTGTACGAACTGGAGTCGTCACGTGCGATGCACAAAAAACAAACTTTACTCGACTTGGTGAGCAAGCATAAGGGAAACGGATTCAACGTGGCGTGCTTGAAAATGGCTTGAATACTATGTGAATTTATTTAATATTATGCATGTTTATAGCAGTTTAAAATACGCATTGCTCGATTATACCTACTGTTAAGCTGCTTTATATCCATCACTTCGGATCTTAAAACATGTACGTGTAATTGCGCGATAGTTCTGAATACATTCCTACAACATGCTAAATGATTGTACGATTAATGTTTATTCGCTTTCACAATTTTAAATATGATCTGGTATCGTACTAAACCAATCATAAATGTGTCATGACCCACTTACCAATATTGAAACTTACGAAATATGAATAAAAAACATTATCCTCGAAATAGGCTGAGCTTATTTTGTGACTGATATATCGGGGTCAACAATTTTACAAATTACATCATGATAATTATCAAGATGACATGGTGAGTTTTTATCTTACGATGTGCGTCAATGTATTGTAAAAAAGGGTCACGACAGTGTAACACTGCCTCATTCACATCTCAGGTAAACTAAAGTAGACAACGATACATTTGTAAAAGTGGTCCTTCACATAAACTGTGAACTCATTGAGTGAAGTTCCAGTACTCTTGATTCAGGATAAATCACACTGTATAATTTATGATTTACCACCTGCAACGTACAGTCTGCCCCAGAAAAAAAAAGGAAAATATAAATTGCATCTTATAGCTCTAAAAGTTACAGTTTTCAAATACCGACCACGTGTTTATTAACATGCGAAAAAAAAGTTTTATTTCATTCTATGAGTTTGAACTAGACCGGCATTTCACCCCATGTATGGGGCACAGTAGGGTGCTTGGTAAATAGGTTTAGTGCGACTTCTAACATTTAACTTTTCTCTTCACTGTGTATATAAATGTTATTGAACAATGCCTGAGCAGTCGTACAAGTGACTATCCTGAATGATTTAACGTACATGTACGGATGCCGGTGACATGTGACGTCATTATAAAGCAAGGATTAGGAGGGGAAAGGCTTGGCTCACAAATATCGACAGTAGATGATCGATATAACGCAAGCGGAAAACCGCGTTACCATGTATTCACAAGACTGACCTGTGACCCGCGCGTTATAGAGAAGACGACGACAACCAGATCGGGGACACGATAGACCCGCGTTATATCGACCATCGTCTGTGACTGATTTTGCGTAGGCTTTTATTTGTCGATGTCTCGGCCTCCCGCCGACCTGAAGAATTTACAACCAGTTTGCCTAAATTTAGAGTGACTACAAATGTTCTCGATTACCCCCCCTTAAAATAATAAATCCTCATATAAAGCGAGGGTTAAAGCGCCAGTGATTGTCGCACAATTGCAATCGTAAACGGCTTATGCTGCGGCCACATCACTGCCATCGCCACAGTTTATCTGGCGGATAATTGAAACCCGGCGCGTTTCAATGGTTCACAAACGAGCTGTCGTAATATTTACAATTCATAATTAAGCCGGTGAATTCGCCAGGCTGCCAGCACATCTGTTTATAAACCGGCTTGACAATACAAACTATTTACTTATACGTCAGACTGAAATGCCAATCACACACCTTTAAATAGCATTAAATCTCATGACATTGAGTGTTAAGATCTGTGAAAGAGTTTGAAAGGGGATCGCACATAGTTTGAAGGCTTAGCACTTATTAGCCAAGGCCGCCTTACATAGTTGAACCTGCGTATAACGCGCTTCGATCTAATGCGGCGTTCGGTTTATAACGCGGGTCTAGCGTGTCCCCCGATTCGACTGTCCATATGTTCTCTATAACGCGGGCCAATGGTCACCCATAGTAATAGCTTCCCACTCGATATAACGCAGTTTGCCAGGCATGTCCCCCACCGCCCGCGTTATATCCCCCGCCCACTGTACATAGGCCGGGCCCGCCTGATTTCTCTCACACTAAGCGGACTAAGCCTCCCCCCGTTCACCGGTCTTTAGGCGGCTATTGTGATCGGCAGACATTGATTAAACAGTTTGTCCACCACCGCCACCGAGTTCAAATTGTCGGCTGTAAACAAGTTTCGCCGAGAGACCACCGCGGAATTCGCCGGACGTACAAATTTGCCGTGGACAGGAGGAGTGAAAGGTTGGAATTTGCGAACCGGTCACTCCCGGTTTGCGGTCATATGCTCAGTGTCCGGTCGATGAGGATCTCACCCACACTATCTCATCCTTTGTGTACATGTATATTAATTATACGCGATATCATATCTGACGCGGATAATAGCGGGCAGCGCTACCAGGAGGATCTTTCACTACACTGAGTAAGATATTCGCACTCGCTGACAGAGCTATAGGAGAGCACACACGGGGTGTTTAGCGGACATATTTACCGGCACACTGCGGCGTACTAACCACCTCAGTGATCACCTCAGACACCACACAGGGGACGTCCTCTCACAACCATCCCACACAGCGACTGATCGACTTGGATGATCGACGATAAATTGGCCAGGTAACTGACTTTATCGAGTACGTATCGAATCGACTGGCAACAAAGTCCGGAACAGACCGGGTCGGGCTGGTGAGAGATAAGGAAAGTAGCTGACGACAGAGAGATACAGAGAGAGGGAGAGAGGCCTGAAGATAGGAAAGAACTTATCCGCACGCACATACTACAGATAACATACGGCGTATACATGTACTCTACTCTATTATCAGCTAGCTTATGATTTCACAATACCAGACGGTGCGCCTCACTATACTGTACCCACCGCGCATTATATTAATTATCATCAGCTTATATAACACGTCGAGCAGTCGAGTGACTTACCTGAGAGCTGAGTACGTAATTTAATTGATTTATTATAATCCCTCCCGCACCGCGACGGTGGCTTGACAACATGTGACCAAGTACGATCACACTCAGTGTGAAGATCACACACTGACACATATATATATATATACATGTGAGATATATTATACAGGCTGGGCGATTGTAAATCATCTGATAAAAAGAACAGTGACTGAGCGTGTGTGTGAGTTATATAAAGTCCAGGATTTAATCCACGAGCAGCCAGTTT
>JAXGGS010433932.1:0-11989 GCA_035585475.1 Armandia brevis
CTATGAAATGATAAACAATAACCAAGGGAATCAAAATACTGAATCCCTAAACTATTAACGTTCATAAGTCAAAGCAACCCTCGCTTTAATAACGACTCTGACAGACGGTTAATTATTTTATTTTCATCAGCTAGAAGCAATTAGAGATTTCGAAACAAGTATTATCAAATAGTTTGAGACACAAATTTTAGGAAAGAGCAAAATACAGGTGAAAATATAAAGCTCTTAAATACCAGTAAATCAACGTTGTGCAGTTAACAAGAACATAGCACTACTGCGCAGTTTAAATACAATTTGAATGACAGACTTTGAGCCTGATACAAACTTTACCATTGTTAAAAAGCTTAGATTAGATTATATCAAGCTAATTAAGACAACTATCAGCACACCATTGTTATTTATGTTGCAAAAAACGTTCTCTTACTTTTTACTTAACTTTTTAAGATGGTAAAATCTATGCGAAACATGAAACATTCTTCTGATTTAAATCTATTTTTAAACTATACCCTTACAATCACAAATCACATTTAGCCATCACAGAAACACTGTAATTTTTGCGTGTAGAATCTTACACAAAACGCAATACTTGACAATGATACCACTATATTAACGTAAATCTAGAAATTGTTTTCTTGAGCAATAAAGTCGGTGATCACAAGCCCTATATACCTAATATTACTATCATTAATAGTGCGCAAAATAAAATAAATCATATCATATTGACAGTAAATTCGCAAATAAAGAGATAAGGTTATACATAAATTGATTAAATAATGTAAAGAGATTTGACATCAGCAGGGAGGGTGTGGGTGTTTGTTAAAGTCCCGGGTCGGCACTTGGTTAAGGTAGTTTGGTAAATTGTGTTTTACTAGAAAAAATTCCGAAACATTATTGTAACCAACGCAACGCATGATATGCGTCCCCCTTCTAATCTGCATGTACATGTACATAAATCAGCATAAAATATGCTAATTATATGACCACGCATAAATTAGCATACTAATATAGTACGCTTATTCCACACCAGGTGGACATGTCAAACTGAGCAACCGAATGGGAATTTAGAACTCATCGTTGTGATTCAAACTGCCCGAAACTTTACAACAAAGATGGACGAACCGTGAGTGAATTTGATAAATATCGGATGCAGACAAATCTGCATATTAGGTAAGTGTTTCTCGGTGAAACTGTTTTCTCTCCTTTCTCTCCCTCTCTCTGTAGCCCTGTGCTACAAGGGTAGTTCTATTCATGGTAGAAACTTTGGTATGAAATGACCCTCCCTCCTCCTTTGGTTGGGTAGGTGCTAACCAGCCTGTTCTATACTACTATAGTACCAAGAGTACGAGTAGTACACGTGAACAGCGATCGCAGAAACGTGCCGAATATAAATGTTTAATTTTGCCCGCCCTCCTCCTTTCGGTGGTGCCCCCTGGAGACAAACGTGGACACTACACAACCCGACCCGGCCGATGTCCTCAGGAATACAATAAAGTAAAATAAGATACATGCAAGGAGATAAATACAGTGTTTAACATAAGTGGCTACGCTTACCTAGAGTTAACATTAGTAAACAGATTAATACCTTAAGCTGTTCTAGTTACCGGTAAACTCTATCCTTACATGCTTCATTATAATTAATATCGAATAACCAAAATACTACTCATAATGTGTCAACCTACAATTCACATTGTTCTGAAATGATATTGCCATGGTAACGCGAACATAATAGATGTTGACATATCGCATTAATGTCGATAACCTTTACATTCAAGTTCAAAAGAACAAATCATGTATAATGTATGTTATGATAAACATGTGTATGTTGTGTACATATACTTGTATATACATGTAAGCTGGTATTGAATGCTCAGCCGGACATGTATTTCTGTTTTTGTTTTTTAATATTTTATAGTGTTAAAACATTGACTGAATGCTGAACCCGAGCCATAACAATGAGTGGTTGACAGTAACTGATGAAGACACATCACTATAGTTGAGACGATAAGAAATGTCTCAGCCTGTCAATCCAATACTTAAGGCACCCAATAAAATGTATACTGTGCATGTACATGATCGAATTCATATTTCATATATTCGAATTATTTTTACATTTTACAATTGATTGTACTAATTGGACTTTGCTGCTCGATCTTAATACACATAATTTCTTAATACGCTTTCTTCTCTTTCAAATTTCAATCACGGAATTGGAAAAATCATTAACTTGATAATCATTAGTATTTTACTTTGGTCAACAAATACTTAAGGCACCCTTTAACACATAGAAATCAGGCCGATTTTTTTTTTTAAACACGAATTTAAATTTCACTGTACTTATCCGACCATATATATTTCTGATCAAAAATAATTCTAATTAACTTTCATCGATCAAATCAGGCTGTTTGGCATTATCATTATTTTTGATTTCATATTTTCCCTCTAAGCTTTGACGCCGTTTGACGCTGTCTTGTTACCGTTCTGTGCCAGCTTCTTTGCGTCCCTCTCGGCAGTCTGCTGGAGAATGGCGTCCTTGGTCTGCTGCTTGGCGAGAGTGAGGATCTCTCTGGCCTCCGTGGCGAGCAGCTGGTCCGCCAGCTCCAGTCCCAGCTCCATGGCCACCTGCAGCGCCCCCTGGGCAAAGTTCTCGGCAACAATGGCGGCGAACTGTCGGGGTCCGTTCTGACGAGGGCTCTGAGATATACAAGAAAGCTTGGTTAAATATATAGGAAAGGAGGGTAAAATATACATGAATTATATCGGGCAGGCTTATATGTTGAACAATAAAGTTTATCATGAATGTTTAGAGATATTATTGTTTGCATGTTTATGTGTCTTTGTTTACGTCGAGATAGTTGTCAGTGTTTGTCACCGTGTGGTTGTTGCACCGCGATGTAAGTGACACCACTCACGGTCACACCTGAGTGACCCGCACCGGTCACATGTTACTTCCAGCAAATTAATGTAATTGGCTGTAGATTATCTAATCTCTGTCACGCGATTACGGGAATTAAAAGCCAGTATCCTGACGCATCTATTCAAAATTTAGATTACCAATAGTTAGCAAGAAACCTCCGAACATTAAACATGTTGTACTTTCGCCACCTGCTCGTTAATAAAGTATTCCGAAAAATATCTTGGACTAGTTATTTTACCAAGAATAACTATCAGTAATGTACGGTATATGACTTCACATTGCGTCCTTTATACGAACATCATGGATCCACACCGAACTTTTTATGAGGGAGATGAAAACTTTACATACACTCTGGTCTACAGGCAGAGCTCACTTCACATAGGAGTACTATGTGTAGGTGGATTTAACCCAGTATTTCAACCTACCCTTTTATTACTAGGTTCTGTTTCATCCGGGATGGTTCTGGACACGGATTTCTTCACACCTTTATCCCCTCCTATGCTGAACACACCGCCGGTCATGCTAAGCTGGAAAACACATGCATGTACGTGTTAAATATATATACATGTATATACATGTAATGTAAATATCCGTTATAAGGCGGTATTCGCTATAACGCGGGTCTACCGAGTCACCCGATTTGGGTTTCTGTTGTTCTCTATAACGCGGGTCCATATAATAAACATTATAGCGTTATAAGGCGTTTTTTTTAACTTTGTCCCCTGCTGAACGCCTTAAAGAGAATATCTACAGTACTGTGAAAAGATTTGTTTCTAGAGCAATTGTGAAACAAGTACAGTAGATATCCTCTATAACGTGGGTAGCGCCTTATATCGTAGACCGTCTTATATCTGACAGCCTGATTGAGAATATATAATGTAATAATTTTGGGGCAAGTTTTTGGACTTTATTATCATTACCTTATCGCCTTCAACTTTTGTGTAAACGCCGACTGGACAGGAACATCCGCCCTCCTAAAATAAAAATGAAATATACGATGCAACAAGTAGAGAGTACACAAAATGTGGATGTAAATTTTTAAAACATGCACAAACACATGACGGTTTGCCAAATCAACGCTCTCGCTACAATTAATAGCAGCATCTAATCAAATACCCGCTAGTACAGAAATGCTCTGCTGGCTACGACTTATAACAATATTTAATTCGTATACATGTAATCTAGAGCAGAACGTTGTGTCGGCAACTACTTATAACAATTCCTAAAAATGTCGCCGCTTGAACAGAGACGCTCTCTCTGCTACTACTTATAACACTATTTAACCACATACCAGCTTGAGTATCTTTCTCTGTTACTACTTATAACAGTATTTAACCACGTACCAGCTTGAGTAGAAACTATATCTTTCTCTGTTACTACTTATAACAGTATTTAATCACGTACCAGTTTGAGCAGAAACGCCCTCTCTGCTACTACTTATAATAACATTTAACCACGTACCAGCCTGAGTAGAAACTATATCTTTCTCTGTTACTACTTATAACAGTATTTAACAACGTACCAGTTTGAGCAGAAACGCCCTCTCTGCTACTACTTGCAGGACGGTCTCGTAGTGGTTTAATCTCTCGAGGTAGGAGAGAATATCCGAGTCTCCGGCACGACACTCGACAGCCATGGCGCCTTGTGAGACAGCGTACAGACAGTCGTCTTCATTCAGCGTCTGCAAGGTCAAAAATAACATTATAATATATCAGTTTTTCTAGCTCAACAGGTGAAAATATCAACTGTATTTTAAGCTTCCCATAAATGAGATAAGTAGAGAGAGAATTCACAAAAAATTGAGCATTGTTAATTCTGCTGAATATAATGTAAACAAATTCGCACATAGTTCGGATAAAAATGGTTGATTCTGTAATCATGCCAATATCTGATTGTAATTTTAAACAATTTGAGTACTAAATGAAGTAGTGTAAAGAGCACTGCTTCAACAAAAATAATTATTCTGATATGCGAAATCAATTCACATTCTATGACTAATATAATATTATATAGTTCCACTGTGCACAACGGTTGAGGTAACATAAATAAACTATTTTGACTTTGAAATTAGAATTTGAGTATTCGCACAGTGACAGCGGCCAATCAGACACTGAGTTCTGAGCCAGACTTCTCTCGCACGTGTTTCAGCTCTGTTTCTCATATCGGAGTGCTGAGTTTTTTAATGATAGAATAAACTTACATGCGTGAGTCTGTCCTGCCATCCCATGCGATCCAGTCCCGCTTCCGCGAGAATCAGGGCGTCATAGTCGCCGGACTCGTCTAGTTTTCTGAGCCTGGTGTTCAGGTTTCCTCTCTGGGGCACGCGGTTAAGCCAAATAATATCATAACAAACAATGGGGGTAAAAATGTGTTATCCCGCGAGCGGGTATAAACCAAATAAATGTATGTTAGACATTTACATTCACTCTTAGTAGGTTCAGCGAGCTGGTACCGACCAAACAAATATACAGTCTTAAAAATCGTCTTATAGCGAGCACCATGTATTCATATGGGCTATCTTTGTCCCGCGTTATAGCGAATACCGATTAATGTTATAAACCGATATTTGAATAGAACGTGGATTCGACAAGCGCATAAATCTATTCAATTCAAATATAATATACTGTAGATGTCCGTTATAAGGCAGGTCACGGGCGCAAAGCAAAAAAAACCTGCTTTATAGCGGATACCTATCATTCATATCGGCGACCTTTGACACGCGTTAAAGAGACCAATAGAAAAACCGAATCAGGGCCACGCTAGACCCGCGTTATAGCGAATACTGCCTTAGAATGAACACCTTTATAACGGATATCTACAGTAAAGTTAAACTGATGGCCTAGGACACGATCAACTTTAGCGGGCGAATTGCGAAGATCGTGAAACAGAAAATAGGGTGGAAAAGTTTGTGATATTTGTTAGTTAGGAAATTTTGAAAGGATACGACATCTTTGATTTTCAGATGCGGATAACGTCGGTACAACTGCGAAGAACGTCTGAGGGAACTCGTGCCTACCACACTGGAAATAAAATAACACGGGATCATAAAAACTTGCATATATGCGGACATCACAGGGGTATGCAACATCAGGAGTAAATACCAGGGCTTAACACATACCACTAGCCAGTCTGCCATTTTTATCAAAAATTGACAACACTTGAAGAGTACAGATATCTAGATAGACGTGTAAATAATACTGAAACTAAGAGCTCACCTGTCTTTAGGTAAAGTATCGAGTGTTTTGTCTTTATATTTAGGATTCATCACAACAGCATCAAACGGACTATCTCGCCTGAAAACAGAAATTAATTAAAATTAATTTAAAGTTTGAAGAAAGTACGAACACAATATCAAGCAATTACATTATTCAGAGAATCGGGGCGAAATGCTCGTAATACGTGCATATTAAACTCCATACTTACTCGCAGACAGCTCCTATAACGAGGTTGTCAGGAAGAACGGTGGGAAGATCTTTAAGGGAATGAACCACGAAGTCGACACTTTTGTTCAGCAGCGCATCTTCTAACTCCTTCGTGAACAAACTCTTCTCCCCAATCTGTGGTTAAATAAAAAGGTATATATAAAATAATTTGGGTTAAAATAACCTCCACATCTACATATCTTAAGTATAAGGCGCACCAAGAATGTGTGTTATTTCAGATTGCTGTATAACAACAATTTAAACCTAAAGATAAAGGTGCGGCTTGTCTAGACGTATTTTTACCGACACTAGAAACAGTTATTTCATATTGTAAAGCCGCGGATAAAACAAACGCAACACATTATTCTCGGGGTGATAACGGTAGACTAATTGTAAACATATGGTACACTCGCATAAAACATGTGATTCTCTACAACTGAGCCTTCCTATAACCTCAAAACTTCGGCTTTAACTGCCCATTATAACGCGGGTCAAAGGTCACCCGTATGAACACATACACCTCGCTATAACGCGGGTTTATTTATGTATGTCCCTCCCTCGCGTTAAAGCGATGGTCAAGTGTAGCACACGTGACGAGACGATACAGCCGTATGGATGCGACGCGCAGGAAATATCAAACAATAAGCGAGTCAGCATTGATGTCTGTGTATGCAGAATATTACTTAGGTCGGTTATAAAGAAATGCGTCTAGTCATTATAACATACATGTACATGTAAATATGATAAATGCCTGGGAGTAACAACATGGTAACATATGGTGTCCTATAATCGGTGCGTCGATATCAAGAGTTGCACTGGCGAACGACGCATATACATTTGTACATATATAAATAAGTATAATTATGTAAAATAGATCCACGCTTTAACGCGGGGACGGGATCCAAGACTAACTAGCGTAATATCAACGGACATAGTCTTCCTACTGGGTGACTTTAGACCCGTCTCATTTAGACATGAAAACCGTATCGGGTGGTATGAAAACCCCGCGTTATTATTAACCGCGTTATAGGGAGGGTCGATTAGTTAGGACGTATGCCAGTGAATTAGCTAATAGATGTTATATTTCTTACCTTAGAGAGAGCGGTATCCAATATTTTATCTCCTGTCGTTGTCATGGATTCTGTTAAAATAAAAAGTAATGTGATAGGATATATTGCTTAAATATTTACATATTCATGTACATATATGTGGAATGTGACTCTATGCAATAAACGCGAAGATTAAAACTTCACATTTAAGAAGTGAACTGAATATTGATATGACTGGTTTATCATCTTACCGATTTCAAACTCTACATTTGGAAATAATTTCGTCAGCCTGTTAACCACTGAATTTGTTTGGATCATAGCCAGCTGAAATTAATAAACAAAAATAAATAAGTCTAATTAAAAGTTTATTTTCAAATGTAAAAGGCAAACATATGGTACCTTTTACTGCATGTAATACGTTGACTCTTAATATTACTAATTAAGTTATACTTGATTGTGACTGAAAATACATAATATATTTATTAAATTACAAAACAAATCTAAGGGGCACGCATTGTAAACTTATCGATTGGATTTGACTGAGGTTGCACGCACAAATAAACTTACACAATAAACCGCAGTCAAAGCATGCGCATCTGTTTGTCATACAGGGATTATTATCTGACCCTTAAAACAAGGAGCTGATATCACCACAAACACAGATAGTCGCCTACGCTGCATGTCACACAGGGGCATCAGGTAGTCACTTGTTTCACCTGCTTAATCAGTGAACTTAAAACAGGACGGCGATCGGCGACAATTCGAGACATCGCCAACACTTCAAAATACGAGGAACACGTTTTTACAACCCGTATTTTGTTGCATTTCCATGCGAATACACGAGCTTACAAATGCATGTATTCATTACGTGCATGCATGTCACGATCTAGAAATACAATACATGTATAAGCAAAGTTTAAGTTTAATATATGAACGATCGATGAATTAAACTTAGTTCGGGGTATGGGGACTTGGAGTGACTGAGATTTCCCCGTCAGACCCGCAACTCTAGTTAAGTCGTGATTTATGGAATATGTCATAATTCCCGGGTTAGAGGGCAGAATTAATGGGCGTGTCGGGTTCCATTGACGGGAGAACGTGACCCGGGGAGATGATGTCACACGTGCGGGCTACACAAACGGTGTTTCTGTCTTCATCACCCACCATATGTCCACCGCCACACCATATGGTGACAATTTAACCCGAGTAAAACCGGAGAAACTCGTGTAAACATGAGAACATGAGAGTGAGTTTTGTAAACAATTAGAGAAGGCGCGTGTGTGTGACATTGGTGCGGGTCGTCTGCTCACGTATTCCCAGCACACACAGAACTCACCTGGCTTTTCCTCGAGCCCACTCTAATCACTTTCCTCCGAGCGTCCGTCATCTTCTCTGCCGCTGATCCGTCTGCTCCGGGGGTGCCTTAAAGACTCTCACTGCCGGGGACACATCGCTCGGAGAGGTACCCACGTGGACTGTCAACAGAAACAAGTTGCAGCTGCCGCCAGTCACGAAGTTCACAACGCGAGAGAAATCTGAGACAAAGCGGAAGTCAGAATCAGTGCGTGAAAACAGTGAAAGTTTCATTTGCGTCGTCTGCTAGCAGTTACAACGATCGACGTAAGAACGTCGGCTTTGTTATGGCCTCTAAAAATACATAGATTTATGCGTATTTGTAGTTGTAATTACGTACTAGACACATCCACGTAAGTCTTTATGTATTCAGGTTTATTTATAGATGTTAAATGTAGCTGATTACTTTCTTGATCGCAGTGCAACTTGGGATTTAGTTGGGTGTCTGAACGATAAAACATGATATTGCGTTTGTGTACATGAACATGTACATTTATATTACCTTTATATTAATTGATCAATATAGTTGTATATTTGTACATTCAGATGCAGGGCTATTTGTTACCATAGCCTTCGACGTCAGGCAAGTCCTTGTATTCATAGAGTTTAAAATCATTCGTACTTAGATATAGGATACCTCAAAGTGAATGCTAAATACTCTTGTTTGAATTTACATGTTTCTATCTTAACATTGATAACGTTTTGTTTCAGAAGCAACCCCGATGGATGTGACAGAAGCTCCAACTCCATCTAGATGGCACCCTCTGAAACCCGTGAAACGCAGACGAGATTTGGACGACCCGTTTTTCGAGGAGGGAGACCTTCTGTGTATTAAATGGTTCAGACAAGTGTGTGTTGAAGAAATAGATGAATATGCAGAAGAAGAGACCACTAGGTAATTTATTTGTATTTGTATTGGTTTATTGACTAAGTTCTACAACTAATAAGTCGATGATGGTAACAAGTAGACCCTCGATATAACGCGGGTAGGGGTAGACAAACCTAAATACCGCGTTGTTTATTAGTAAGAGTTGCCATGTATTCCCATTTAACACCTTGGATTGTTATATGACACCAGTCTGATAATATCAATGTTTGTTTTCTATGTTTCAGTGAGGTCTCGTTTCCTTGTCAAATATCCAACTGTTTGAAAATATTCCACTCAAACGTCGAGTAAGTCAGTCTGATATCAATCTAATCTGCATGCCTATATTTTTGTAGAAATATATTGACGACATTATTTTTCCTTTGATATTCACACATATACATGTGTCGTTCGCCACTTGCTGAATACGAATTAATTTACTTTCTATTTAATTCCACTATATTCAGGTATGAGATGCACTACAACAGCTTACACAAGAACCAGTGCAGTCACTGCCACAGAAACTTCCCCACCAGTTATCTCCTGGACATCCACATCCTGGAGTGGCACGATTCCATGTTCGAGCTCCTTATGCTGAAACAAAAAATGGTAATCCCTCGAGACAAGCTTTAGTTCGTGTTAAGCATTAGACAAATATCCAGTGGCAACCACGTTACATTGTTGTAATTCAGCAGATAATCGATATGACGCTTTAATATATAGTTGATCTGATATCTGATATGTTGTAAATTGATAGAACTTCGATCTACTGGCGGGTAGCGGGGAATCAACCTATAAACGTGTTATATCGTTCGCCTTGTATTCTCATGAGTGACCTTTGACCCGCGTTATATAAAAAAATGAAAACCGTAAACTGTGGACACTATAGACTGGGCACCGCGTTATATGGAGCATCGATCTACTGTGTTTATGAATGTTTCAGTTTCACTGCCTTGTGGAGGGGTGTGAGGATATTTACAAAACGGCGAAGGAGAGGAAAAATCATCTCATCAAACAGCATCAGTATCCAAGTAACTACAGGTTTGATAAACCGAGGAAGGACGCACAGCAAAGGTAACATTTAGCCGCAGATGTCTACACCTATAATCTCACTTTTAAAGTGTAAAAACAACAACTCTTCTACTAACTCTGTTGAATTATGATTTACTGGTTGACGTTGCTGTGCTTCAATAATGATATGACAATATCGGTATCATTATATTGTGGAAATTCAGATGAAATACACCGATAATTCTATATTTATGATTCTATAATTTCTCAGAAAAGAAAAGAAGGAATCAAAAAAGTCGAAGGACGCAGAGAAGAACTTGAAAACAGACGTTCCTCAATCTCCACCTAGCGGTGCTGAGGTGAAAGAGAGGCTGGGAGAAGATGGCGAGCGGATGGACACATCTACGTCACCAGGCACACGTGCGTCGCACACGTCACCTACGCACACGTCAGCGTCTGGGAGAACATTTGTCTACAAGTAAGTTACATGTACAGTAGATGTTCTATATGACGCGGGCTGGGTGATAAAAGCTTTAAATATGCGGTATAGAGAGTTATCATGTATTCTTATGTTACAAATAACTATTGTACCGGTGGACAGTCAATACATTTAATCCTCTATGTAACGCGGGCGCCGGGAGACCAGCCTTTAAAACCGTGTTATACAGTATACCCATGTATTCCTATAGGCAACCTTTAACCCGTGTAGAATCCCGGGCTCAAAGATGACATATAACAAGGCTGCGAAGTATTCAACAAGAACTCTCCATGTTTATTAAGTACAACGGTACATAATACAACTTGGTATCAGGTCAAATCTCCGAGTACCGTAGCAGCGGAAGCGCGCCATCTTATACCGCGCCGTGCCCATGCAAGTTGCGCTGCTCACCGAGATTCCCAATGGACAACTGGGTCACGGTCAACAGGTATTTCCACGGAAGTCGCACCTCGTCACCAGATTATTCCAGGGATGCGGTGGTCGTTCTGTTCATCTGACACATATCCCGGCCAAAATACACACTCACTTATTTCAGCGTGCCAACTGTGTTGACAGCTGCCGATCATTAAGATGAGCAACTGACTAGTACTCAGATGAGTGCAGGTCATCAGCCGCGCATCTTACACCCGCGTTATAGAGCATAGTGGGAAAACAAATTGATGGACCCGCCTTATATTGTAAATCACATTGCACCATGTGTCCATGTATGTATATATATTGTTTCTAAAATTGATTTATCCATGTTTGCAGTGTGCCGAAAACGTTTTGTTTCGGATCTGGGTCACAGCGTGGCTTTCATCGCCCCGCGGCCGGTCGAGGGAGGAGGAAGAAGAAACACTGGCACCAGCAGCAGTCGGGGGAGACTGGCATGGACAC
>JAXGGS010434043.1:0-11988 GCA_035585475.1 Armandia brevis
GTTTCCATTCTGTCTTCCAAAAACTTATAGCATTTTTTACTAGCATACGGAATTCCGAGGGATGCGAACAAATAACGCAGCTTGAAAACTTCAGCATCCTCTATCGCTACATTGACTGTAACAGTGATGGTGGTCTGCTGGTATTCCAATGCTCCTATATAAGATAATAATGGCACTCAATTAGCATTCCTCAGAGTTGCCATTATTTATTTCTATAGAAAAATGGGCGATATCTACCTAAAATGACGATACTAATAAGCAGATTTTAAAAAATCACTACAAACTGGAAACATCAGCTTACCTGTAAAGTTTTGTCCATGAAGTGAATTGGATTCAAAAAGCATTAAAAGCCAAATTGTCATTAAGATGAAACGCTGGTTTTTCATTAAGACGTTCATATTTGAGTTGTTACCTCAACACATGTCTCCTTTTACGTCCCTGTTGGTTTGGTTTGGCAATGCAGCTAGATAACCTGTTATATATGTGTGTGCTAGTTGTCAGTTGTCGCTCCCCATTGCCGCATTTAACCAGTGCAACTTGCCGCACATCTGACGCATTTTCACGCCGCACATGTCACCCTTCCTGTTTTTTTGCCAGTTCCAAAGCTGAACTGTTTAGTTCTTTTATTTGGGACGCTGACCACTTGGCTCTCAGAACTCAATCAAACTTCCATATAATTTATTTGAATTCAATGTGAAATAGTTGATGGATAAAAGGCTGTATTTACATGGAGATTACAATTTTGATGGAATTTAGCGGATTTTTTGGATTCATTGTGTCATACTGTAGCAACATATCACCTTTATTGCTACTGTTGTCTGGAAAACACAGCATTTCTATTCACATCGAATAGGTATAGAGGGCATTATTCTAACAAATATCAAATCCTGAATTGTTGTATGCATGTCCTCAAACAATGATTGTATATCGAGTTATGTTCATATTTACACACGATAACCTAGGGCGTGGCCAGATTGATTCGTGATATTTTATAATAACAAATTAATCAATGATGCGCATGAACAGCAAATATGTAAAACCCTATGATTCCCATCAAATAAGCTGCATTGCTTCTTCAGAAAAGTTATGAAAATTGGTTGCTCCGATCACCAATTCTAAATTGACTAATTCAATATTTCCGCATTCAGGGTTACAGTTGCATATAGGTTTTTATAATTCTGCCTATATATAAAAATACTGAATACTGAATTTAATATGGCGTTCAGAATATGGTGACCTATTGCGCCCTCTTTGAACTAGGGTGTGGCAGCAATAACTTATAATGTTGGGAACATTCATAGAAAGCAATGATGCCCTTGGCATATCGTCATGACTAATCTGATATAAATCATAACCAAACACAATTATGGATGATGGGAAAATGTAATTAGAATTCTTTGTTGCGATTAACATTGCTAGTTTTGATTATTTAATGGTTATGTCCCAGCTTCAGGATACCAAGGCCATCTTAACTGAACTGTTAATACTATATAAGCCTACACCCAAAAGTTGTAAAACTAACACAGTACACAAGCGAGGAGAGTAAATGGGCGTTTCCTTGCTAGGTAGTTTTACATTATGGTTCCCTTATATATCTGATTGTCATATTATATATAAGAAGAAGCTAGGGCACAGTACGGAGAGAGGAGAATCTATCTTTCTCTAAACGCATCGATCGACTCCACTATGACTGTAGGACGAAATGCTGTTATATTGCTTTGTTTACTTTGGATATTTGCCGGAACTAAAGCACAGACATTTTCAGGTAAATCATGTAATCGTATTTGTGCCTTGCTGTGCAAAAGTAAGGGGTAACATGAATACAAACTGCCAAGTTATATTCACAGATATGGTGCTTTTCGAAATTTCCTTCACCTTTTTATTATTGAGTAGCCCATCGTGTGGACAAACTGTGCGATGGTATTTGTTTTTCAGAAATTATATCAGCTCATTTGGTTAACAGTTATGCTAGTTTGGTTATATTCATTCTCAAACAATTAAATAAATATATCTATTATATATTTATTATAGCGCTATGATATCGGCGCCCTACTTAGTTTCAGAAAAGTCCCTATTAAATAGATTCGTGAATTAAAATTGGAACTATGTCAAGATCAATTATAATTATTAGAGTATTGTAATGACATGCACCTAGGATATGAAGACGTAACTGTAGCCATCAATTCTGACCTGATCACGGAAAAAGCATTAATACCACCTATAGAAGATCATGAAATTGACCAACTAAGACTGAGACTGTATGCAGAGGGGATCGACCTGTTCACAACAAAGTGTGAAGAATTTGTTACAAATCACATACAAATGTTTGACCTATACGTGCTCTGGTGTGTATGTCATGTCACGTGCATATGGCGGGAGAGAAATGGATTGGAACAAATAACCGTGGACAAAATGTATGCTGCAGATTACAAAAAGGCTCAAATTCAAATTACATCTTATAGGACAGTTTATTCTATTTTGGCAATAATAGGAGTTGTAGGTTGGTGTGTATTTCACATTTTACAAATCATGATCAGTTAACTGATATTGATGCATTGAGGCTAATAACCCATTTGCACATTTTACTCTACCGATTATCCACTATAGGGAACGGTCTGGTAGTCATAACAATACATAAGTTCATGGGTCGAATGACAGTAACAAACTTCTTAATATCATCCATGGCTATATCCGATTTCATGACAAGTGCTATTTGTGCTCCAATTCACGTGAGTACCCATTTAAAGCAAATCATACTTTAGTCTAAAAACGCAATTTATATTCAGACTTGGTCATTTTGAAACGCCACATTTAAATAATGATATACATAGTTGTAATCTCTATTCAGATTTTCACATTTCTTGTAAGATCGGGGAAATGGTTCCCTGGAATAATCGGACAAGTGTCATGTTACTTCACCCACTATCTGTATGCAGTCTCATTGATATGCTCGGTTTATTCAATGACTTGCATGAATGTAGAGAGGTGATCTTAGTAATATGTTAGTTATAGTATATGTTAAAATTTATCCTCTCTTGAAACGAAAACCATATATTTTGTTGTAAATATCAATTTCAAATACACTTTCAGATACTTTGTGATAAGCTATCCTCTTAAATCTAAATCTAAATGTACAGTCAGCAATACCAGAAAAGCTATTTTTTCCACCTGGATATTGGCGGGAATCCTTTCTCTACCGATCGTCATCACAGGAGTTGTGAGAGCATTTTGTTTCATAGCATACTGATTAAAATAATATCACCATTTATTTATTTATGTTTACAGGTTTATCACCATATTAATAACAATGTTAACAATTTTCTTTGGTTAAACCAAGTATGCCGTAAAAAAAAATAACATCATCTTGATTCGGCAATTTTCATTATTATACAGTTTAACATGTTACAAGTGATAATCACAGAAATGACATCTGCAGTTAAGGTAGGAAAATTTCAAAATGCACAGGTTGAAACGTCTCTATAAAGGAACATTCATCATTGGCTATGTTAATTGATGAAGCTAAAATGACCACAATATCCAATCACACACCAGATACATTGACAATTGTCTTACAGTTTTTTATGAATCACGATTTAAATTTCAATTATTGCAGAAATTTAAAGTAAGGTATGACGTCAAAGATGGACTCTGGCCAACATGTCGTTTCCTGAGCTTTGGAGGACAATCTACAAATATGACAATGGTATCAGCGACTCTCCTTTTCATATTTGGATTTGTACTTCCCACTCTTATAATAGGAGCTAGTTATACCGGCATGGCAGTCACCATACGCAAAAGTATCCGACAGGCGACACATATGCAGGCTGACAGGTTATTTTAATATATTTTGGTTATTTTAAGTACAAATATGTATGTGTTTCACCCACAAGTACCATGCTATTGAATATACTAACGAACAAACTCTCTGAATATCTTAAATTAACTTTCCTTAAGTCTTTGCTGGTTCAGATGACTTTCACAATTAATTCCACAATCCTAAGAAACATGTATGAGATATGATAATGTTTCAAACTGTTCGCTAAGCTTCCAGATATGACTTTCTAACACTGTACCTGGTCATTGTTTGATACGTGTTGATGGTTAACTGGAAAATAACTCAAGTCAAGCACAACTATAAAGACTAAATTGATTTCAGCGAAAAGACGAGCGAAATACAGCAGCGAAAAAAGGTATATGTATGGTTCAATCTAACATTGTGTTCTCTCTTCATCGGTCCTTGCAGTATGACATTGTGGTAAACATTATCAAATAGTTTGTCCATTTATATCATCCTGGTATGTTTTATCCGCTCATTGACCTGAAGTGTCATTAATGGAAGGTTACAATAGATCTGATAGTATAAAAGGATAATGAAAGCGTTCTACTAATGACTCAACAATTGTTATAGTCGACAGGCTAATTCGCACCGGCCTTTGATGTTCAAGTCAATTCGGACAATTCATGTTCAAATGAATACTTGTAGTTAGATTAAACAGGGCTTTGGATTTATCTCCGACACATATATCTATAATATTATAAGCTAAAACAATGTATTTTGATGTTATATTTCACAGGTTGTTAAGTTACTGGTTGCTATGTTTACGATATATTTGATTACTTGGGGACCATTCCTGATCCAAACGTTTATCCAAGAAGTTGGCATAGTTGACAGTTTTCAAATAAAAGATTATTATGAGCTGGTTAGCATCACTCAGCTCCTCACCTTCTCCAACAGTTGTCTGAATCCAATACTGTATGCTTTCGTATCACGGTATGTAACATATTTCAACTGATGTTCAATATTCTTCGTCTGTTTTAATCAACAGATGAAAAAGACGTTTATTTATTTTCGATACGCGATTAATGATAAGCAAATTGCTTTTCCAGACAATTTCGAACTGGATTCGTAAAAGCTTTAACTGGATGTAGACATAAAGGCGACAAATCTAATACAACTTCTAAACATGGCTCTGGTGTCGCTGTAACAAGTATTAGAACAGTTACTAATCCTTGATAGGTTCATGATGATGACATGATGAAAAACATTACCGTTTTTGAAAATAAATCATAATTATTGCAGTTAATAATGTGTGGCTCATTCAATGTGGACGTATGATAAGATCTTATAATTAGATTATATTTGATACATTAATGATTTATATTTATTCGTTAACTCCTTTAAAGCACACATGTTATGTTGCGCACTGCTTAATGGTCATGATTCAGTATTCGTGGCTGATCATCGGCGAAATATAATGAGGATATTTATCGATAAAGTTTTATATCACTTTGATGTAACAATCTTTATTAAGAATAGTGAATTTATGATTAAACAACAGTTTTTGAGAACAGCGCATTGGGTTGTTTGCTGTTATGTCGACTGGAGGAGGTTTATTTCATTAATAAAGTTAATTCCTGGCCTACAATTTTAATATGGATTCCTGGAATACTGTCTCTGAGATAACTTGCTTATTATGACAATGAAATAGTGAACCCTAGAAAAAGTTCAGAGAGGTTGCAGGTCATTGTAAATTTAAAGTTATTTGTTCAGTTTGATATTTGTCATTGTTGAGCTCCTAGTCTAGGTCATAGTTGATATGTCATGTTGGGACTTTCTTCCTGTTAATGCTCTGATAAATCCTCTTCTAAATTTTCTATATTGATAGAAGCCATAAAGCATTATTTATGTTAATGGAAGGTTTAGCCGATACAATTACACTAAACAAAATGAGTGAAAATAAATGTAAAATAAAAGTCGAATCTTTTATGAAATAAAGGTACTTACTGTGACACCAGCGCGTATAAGATTGGATTCAAGCAACTGTTCGAATATGTCAGTAATTGAGTGATATTAACTAATTCGTAGACATTTTTCAATCTAGTTCCATCGAAAACTTTTGTTTGGAAAAATAGTATATGAAGCATCAGGGGACCCCACGTCAGCAAATAAATGACAAACATAATTGCCAGTAGTTTTACCACCTGCGTCGTAACATCCAAGATATCGTCATGCAAAATCATCACATCTTACTCATGAACAGTTTTAATAATGTTTCTTACTTTCACACAATAATACTTCAGTCGTTAAACTCACCTTTTTTCGTTCGTCAAATTCACCATTTTCGTTACTAAAACAGATGAAGACAATTACCAATTATGTGTGCAATGATACCCACGAATGACAGTAATCAAGCGCTCTTGTATAGACTTACTTTTCCCCTTTCATTATTGATGCTTGTCTAATACTTTCAAAAACGGTTTTCGCAATACAGATGTGACTTCCCGCAATAACAGTTGCAGGAAGTATGAAGCCAAAAGCAAAAGCCATAGATGTTGCAGCAATTGTATTTGGAGAGGTCGACCCTCGAGTGAGAAAATAACATTTGCTCAAATATCCATCAGTTATGGTATGGGCGCTACGGAATATCTACATTGAATATATTAATCAGTTTATCTTATTTTTGATAACTAGGGATTTAAAGTATTTTCACTCAGAATGGATGCAACAAATTCGAAAGCATCTTACCACACCGAAGTATACAATCGGTATAGATATTAGTACAGCAAATATCCATGTCACTGTCACAGCTTTCTTTGTGTTTCCTAGTGTACACAATGACTTTGATCTCAGGGGATAGCAGATGACAAGAAATCTGTGAAAAATAATATATATATATACAGGGTAAATAATTTAGTATGAAGACGGATCTACAGGGGCTCTCATTAGAGCAGTTCTGATGGAGAGCTGCTCTAATGAGCTCGGTTGGCAACTGCCAAAATCCATCGTCATCAGATCCGTTCTGCTGGCAGTTTTTATCATTGATCATGATTACTGTTCTGCTGCTAATTTAGAAATTACCAGCCTAAATTGATCTAAATCATTAATTTAATCATTAAGTATTTTGTGTGATGGAGAATGTGGTCACTGGGTCAGTTTTATTTTCAGAATCAAGTTGATATCCTCCCTTTATTCTCACTGCTGAACAAGCAACTAACACTACAATTCAGATTTTGGCTTTGCCTTCAGTTTTGTATTTTAACATGTTAGGAAGAAAATAAATTACCTTTCAAAATTCATACAAGTCATCGAGTAAACAGAGCACATCAAGGACACAATGTAGGTATAATTTGTGACGGTGCATGTCACTTCACCAAACATCCCATTCAGCCAGAAATCTTTTAAAATGAATCTGCTCACAATCTGTATTATACAATTTTGCGTAAAGGACACAAACAGATGTATGACGGTCAAAGCATTAACACATGGCTGGTTAATTTGATGAATTCGAATAACTGAACTATTTCATCAATTTGAACTATTGAATCACACCTTTGTCAACCTACCTGAAACGGGATACACAACATGCAGCAGAGAAGGTCGGAAGCTGCCATCGAAGCTATCAGAAAATTTGTTACTGTCATTGGCCGCATAAATTTGGACACCGTGATCAGCACGAGACCATTCCCTGAATAAATTGCGGAATCACACATGTGTGTTGTCTATACAGTTATGACATATTCAAAGAGCATTAACTTCAATAGTAATTAACCATGAACTAAGCAGCACCATAGATCGACTAGACATCTACATATTGTTATGAGATTGATTTAAAACAGTATGAATTCTCACCGATGCATCCAACGATTGCAATTATCGCATAAAAAGCCATGGATGTTGTTCTTCGCAATTTAGAGTCTGCTAAATTGATTGCCAAAAGCCTATTCATTATTTCATTTTCATGGTCATGTGTTTGTCTCCAAGAGCAAATAAAACTACAAACACACAGAGCAGCATCTAACTCATATGTTTCCATTCTTTCTTCCAAAAAGTCGTAGCATTTTCCATTACTGTACGGAATTCCGCAAGTAGCGAAGCCTGAAAACCTCATCATCCTCTATTGCTACTTTTGTAAAAGTGACGGTTGTTCGTTGTCCTTCCGATACTCCTACATGATAATATCAAGCACACTCAATCATCGTTCTTCACATTTACTGTTATTAATTTCCATAAAATCTATGACCTACCTACAGTGACCGGCCGAAAATTCATTCTAAATTATCACAAGCAATTCTAAACGTCAGCTTACCTGTAAAGTTTTGTCCATGATCAAATTCAAAAAGCATTGAAAGCCAAATCGTCAGTAATAAGAAATGTTTTCTATCTATCACGGCGTTCATAGTTAACATTGTATCTGAGCACAAGTCTCCTTTGACGTCCCTGTTGGTTCGGCGAGTAGTGATGCGGCTAGTTAAACTGTCATATACATGCGTTTGACGTCAAGCCCAGCCCCATTTGCCTTAGAGACCTCGCGCATCCTACAGGGCAATTGACGCATTTTCAATGCGCATATATTTATGCAATGTGTAATATTCGCGTGGTGCGCTGACACTAAAACCTAGTCACTGTCACTTAAACGTATGATTTAAGACGATCAAGGTAAGACGTAAAACACCAATTAAATGACTCCACATAACTCACAGGAAAAGTGTCAAATAATGAAGAAAGTTGGAATGACTATATTGGGTTTTCCCGCCATCCGAGTATAAACAAAGATATACTGTTTTAGCAGTCCATGTATCATAATTCATTTTTTACTAAACAGAACGATTAATATCTGGAGGGAAAAAGTACAGGTTTATCAAATATACGACGGTTTCGTTTACAGTTGAAAATGAACAAATATCCAACGTATCCGCATCACTATTAACACAACTCCATTCGGATATAAGTTCAGGAGGACCATTGTGCATATAATAACCATGGGTGTGGCCAGATTTGTATGTAACATTTTATAATACCAAATTATTTGATGGTGTGCATGATCAACGAAAATGTCAAGCCCAATAATTAATAATCTGCATGGTTGGTTCAGATATTTATTTGAAATTCATTATTCCGATCACAATTTTTAAGTTGACTTATACAATATTTCCATCGCAATAATCGAATTTAGGTACGTAGTTGTATGTGCGTTTTCACAATTTTACCTTTTGAGGTATTAAAAAAAGGTAACTATCGCGCATAAAATGAACTAGAGTGTGGCCAGAATAACTTGTAATTGTGGATAGATTTATAGAAAGCTATGATGCGATTGGCCAATCAACTTACCTGAACTGATATTTATCACAAGCATGTATAATCATAGATGAATGAAATATCTGTTGTGACATTTCTAGTTTTGCTAATCTAATAGTTGTGCGCAAGTTTAAAGTAACCAAGGCCATCCCATCCGACCTTTTACGGAGCCTACACCAAGATGTTTCCCCAAATTAAAACTTTATACTATATGCATTGCTATCAGATTTCGCGATTCGCATGCTATTGACTTATTACGAATTCTAGATGATGGAAATAGAGAAAGTTTATACTTTAATAGTCATTGTGGTTGTATTGGCAAGTAAGAGACTGCCGGCCCAATTGGTTCAGCTGCTAATTATGTATATGTAGGTCGTCTGTAAAACGTTTCCTAATTATCTTTGTATAACACAGGGAATGGTTTTGTTCTGTTGGCTGTTACAAAGTTCATGGTAAAATATAACGTCGCAATCTGATTGATTACATCTATGTCGGATTCCCTAAACTGTTTAACATGTTGTCCAATGTATATATATTTATATTCATAAATATATATTTCCAACCAATTGTTCAGAAATTTAATGAAAATACGTTGCTCCAATCACCATTTCTCACTCGACTAATCAATATGTTATGTCCGACCTGGTTATCGAATTCAGGGCCACCATTTCCTAAATCTTCACGATGGACTAGGGTGTGGCAGCAGTGACTTGTAATGTTGGATAGATTTTAAGAAAACATTGGTGCGCTTGGCCTATCAACTAATGTTTGTCATCAACAAGTATTATGGATGATTGGGCTGTCTAATGAGAATTAGTTGCTTCACAAATATTTCTCGTTTTCCTAATTTAATAGCTGTGCAAAAACGGCAGAGGTATAAAAGGTACCATATCGTAATCGTGACTGCATTTGGGATAACTCCGACAGCACATGTTAACAGTATTACATCTTTCAGTGTTAGTATTACATGGGGACTTTTATTGACATCTATTGTTGATCGATGCACCAGGATTATGAATATACAATTTTTGTTCGGAATCATTTTCCTGAGCAAATTGTGCGCGATAACAGGGCATAATAATTCAGGTACTAGCTCTGAATATTCATTGTACAATTGTTTTATCAATTCATTATCCAAAATATTGTTATTAACAAATTTTTCTTGTTTACAGATGTTGGTTACCCTGAAAGATCTGACTTGGCAACAACTGAAGTATACTTGTCACCACCTATGGATGAAAACGAAGTGACAAGATGGCGCCTACATATTCTTGAGCAAGGGTATAGCTATGGTGGTCAAGCTTGCTACACATATTTGAGGGGAAAATGGGGAGACAAATTTTCTACCGACAAGGGTAGTTGTATTTGCTATCTTAATTGCCGTTGGAGGGAACCTACCGAGTACGAAGCAAATATGATGGCTGCGTTTGTGGCAAGAACTAGAAGAAGAGAGAAAGAAATTTTTGATGGATTTGTTTCTATGTATTCTCTGATTATGGTCGTAGGGGTTCTTGGTAAGTTCATGTAAGTAACAGATGCAATCATCCCGCGATTTAGTTGACGTCTGTATCTATCCTACGGATCCTTTGTCTTTTAATCTGAACAGGAAATGGGCTGGTATTGGTGGCACTCAGAAACTTCACAGGGCGTGTAACTGTGATAAACCTCCTCATTGGATCTATGGCGGTCTCTGACTTTGTGTGTTGCTTGATTTGTATTCCTATTCAGGTACTTAAATATTTGAACACAATTTTATTCTTAGCAGTTAATTGCTTAAATGTTAAATAATTTAATCAGTCTCATACCAACTTCTCACTTAATTATATCAAATAGTTTCAATGATACAAGGAATTGGGCTTATTTGTTAATGGTGTTTTATTTTTATACTGAATTATTATCCAGCCTTTTTAAAACATCTTGTCAATATAATTTATTTCTAAATTAATACTTCATCAATGATTTTGATTGGATATTTTTCAAAGTGATTTGAAATCAATAAATGCATAAATATGAAGAAATATTTTATTAAATTTGGTCAAGTGTGAAACCTACCTGTCGTATGTATCTACTTTGCCACTTATTTTGTATTAACCGAGAACTACATACACCTTTGTTTTGTTAACATAATTTAAAGTCGATTACATGAAATGATTAATAATCTTAGGTTTGCATTATTTACGATTATCCTTAAGTCATTAAAATATTATCATGCTTTCACTATGTTATTGGTCAAATATTGCGTTCATATCTATTCTGAATAAATAGTTAAACTGGTTGTAAATTACAAGTACACAAGAGGTATTATCTTATAGCGTTTGGTGGAACGTTTATTAATTGCGCGCTCAGTGGTGGTAACAATTACAATACAGTAACAATTAATAAAGTGACTTTTCAGCATTAATTAGTCAGTCATCTTTCCATTAATAAACATAACAAGTTTAAAAGCTGACTGTGCTGCTTCATCACTATACATTACTGAAATATTACTACTAAAACACACCACAACCGAGCGGAAGCGAACCACCAAAAGCCAAACGCAGTTTAACAAAACCAAAGTTTCAACACATTAGAGTTTGAACACATGGCTGCCTCAATGTATGTAAACACACTATTTGAGCGCCAAAGACCGTGCTGTTGAATGTCGCCAACAGTAGCGCCTCTACGGAAAAGTTCTGCGGCTCCCCCTCTCCTCATACTGTGTGGGGTGTAGCCCTCTTCATCTTGGTCAATCACTCTGCACATCATCTTCATCTGTCTTCTAAATTCGTCATCCGTCATTCCAGCCTGACCAGTTAGATCACACAAGGCTGGATTTTCCGGGACTGCAGTATACGTTGGGTAATCAAGGCGATAGTTCTTCCATGCTGTTACTGGGCAGCAGGCTGAGTCTTTCATGCGCGGCAATGGAACCC